>CM042198.1:5689040-5699484 GCA_023539305.1 Ilex asprella
TTCAAATCTGAATGTAGAACGATCTTGGGTTCCTTTTTGTTGTTGGTTCTCGTTATTCTTGGCGGGTTTCACATCAGTGCAGCCCTGATGGGGTGGATTATGAGGTTCCTGGTAAAAGGATGCATAATCCTGGTGTCCCACATCAGCTAAGGAGAGAGAGTTACTGGGTTTTATATGTAAGCCCCTAATCCTTACTTGGCAATACGCGTTTTCCAAAGGATACTGAGATGAACAAATCTGTGAGGGCCAGTGGGCCCAAAACAGATAATATTTAGCCACGTGGGGGCTATTACAAGTTTATGGATCCGTATGCTTTATATTGTTTAAGTTATTGGAAATACTACCGCACAACAATTAACTTCCATTTCACTAGAAAGTCAATCGGCAGGTCTGATGTGTATAAATCATAACACAGTCGCTTCTTAGGCTAGCTGGTGGTAATAAATCATAACTCAACAACTTCTTAGGAAAGCTGGTTATATCCACATCAATTGATTAACCCAAGCAAACCAGAAGGACAAGCCATTTATGAGAAATACTCGAGTTATTCCCCTGATGTTATGATTGTAAGTGCATATATAATAAACCATAACACAACCGCTTCTTAGGCTAACTGGTAGTAATACAGCATAACAAAGCAACTTCGTAGGAAAACTGGTTATAGATGTGTCAAGTGACTAATTCAAGTGAACTAGAAGGCAGAGCCTACTCACGAGGAATACTTGAATTACCCTATAGGTCATCTGTGATGTATATATATGCCAGTTAAACGTCCTCAGTATTGCAGTGGAGGACAAGCCATACTGGTAGGAACGCTGTGGTTGCTAGACTGCCAATATAGTTATAAATAAATTAAACAACCCTAATAACCCATGAGGATCATTTAGGTTATATATCACACATCAGTAGAAAATCCTCAGCGTTCCGATGGAGGATAAGTCATACCAGTAGGAACACCATAGATCTGTAACTGACGGGTCTTATGATACACTGATGACATCATTCCAAACACAACACCGAAATTACATACATCACTGTATCACATATTAAGCATATATTACATATATAAATAAAACATTAGCATTTTCAGAACTTAACCAATATTATACATATGTTTACCCTAGTTTGAAGGGTATAAAAGACTACTCACACTCCATTGCTATAGACAAGCAAGAAGTGTGGGTAGTATTCATCACAATAGAAATTAAATGGTAAACTGTAAAACTTCTTTCACAAGAAACAATTGAAACACAACCACCTTTATTATCATTCAAGACATAAAAGTGGTAGTAGTTCAAATATCCGAATAGAAAGATACATAAGAAATGTAGAAATACAGAAATAGTATCCCGCCCACCAGCTATTTCTTTCTCTTTTCT
Source organism: Ilex asprella (assembly GCA_023539305.1). Taxonomy (NCBI): domain Eukaryota; kingdom Viridiplantae; phylum Streptophyta; class Magnoliopsida; order Aquifoliales; family Aquifoliaceae; genus Ilex; species Ilex asprella. Next base: position 5,690,420 of record CM042198.1, read on the forward strand.
CTCTTTCTTTATTTTCTTTTCTCTCTTTAGAACATGGAGGCCAGCTAGTTTTTTTAGGGTAAGGGGCTGGTTTTGTGAGTGTGGAGATAATGTAGGAAGGCTTTGTAGAAAATGTAGGAAGGCTAGAGAATGGAGGAATGGAGGGAATGTTGGTGAATGGTCTGAGAAAGGAGAAATCAGCCCCTATTTAGAGAAGGGGGAGGTGCACGGCCAAGGGAGCCTTTAGGAAGACCAAGGAGGGTTTAGGAAGGCTACCATCGTCCTCCAAGTGCGCCAAGTGTTGTTGCCTGATTGGTCCATGTGTAATGCTGTTAGTCTGCCAAATGTTGTCTCCTTATTGGTCCATGTGTCATCTCCTGATTGGTCCAAGTTTCTTTATCGCACTTTAGTCCTTCGTAGTTTCAAGCTTTGTAAAATAGTCCTATATTGATATTTATGCATTTGACCCTATACTTTCAAAAATAAAATATTAAAACTTTATTTCAGACCCAAGCTATAATTCATACTGTTTAGTTGTTTTATCTTATAAAATTGATTACTTAATCATTCTAATTTACACACTAATTATGGTTAATCAATGTCAAGACATCATTCCTTAATGAGAATCTTGACGTGTGCATCTATACCAAGCAACGAGAAGGATTTGTATCAAACGGGCCAAGAGCATCTAGTGTGCAAGATTAAGAGGTCTATTTATGGACTTAAGCAGACATCTAGGTCTTGAAACATTCATTTTGATCAGATTATAAAATCTTATGGTTTCGAACAACGCATTGTAACGCCCCAAATACTACCCTAGACGGCATTACATTCTAAAACCATTTAATTCATGAGAGCACTAACAAAATCCAAAAAAAAATAAGACTTCATAAAGTCATTCACAGAATTTACATCATTATCCCAAAAAAATAGACACATCTCGGCCTTTACATTCCAACATTTAACTAATGTAGTGCAACGAAAGTAACAAAAGAAAACTAGACTTTACAAGGTTCAAAATAAATTCTAAAGTCTAGTACAAAAGAAACTATATCTCTACATGTCCACCTCAGGATCTAGATTCCGTTAGGGGGTAGCCTCCCAATATCCCTGCTCGTCAACTCCAAGATTCTCCTATAGCACCAGATCTGAAAAATGTTTAACTGTAGGGAATGAGCACGAAGCTCTGTAGAAAATCCTCCCCAAACTCAAACAAGGTTTAGAAAAATGTAAAACAAGTCGGTCTCGTTCATAAATAACATATATAACTTTTGGAATAAAATCGAGACATTTAAACAAATCTCAAGTTTACACAAAAGTGATAATTAAATGAAAACAATACAAAGCATTTTTGAACAAGAAACCATTTCCAAATGGTTAGGAAGGGCGCCTGCTGTTGCATTGTCCCATACCAAAGCACCGGCTCCGACGAAATCCAATCAATGTTCTCATATATATATATATTGGTTCATTCCATGCTATGTACGTTGATTATACCTAGTCCAGTGATCACAACCAACAAATCACAATCACTTCGAGAAAGGGCGTCTACCATCCCAATTGTAGTGAACGATAATGGTTGCATTATCAAATGACAACCAACTACAAGTGTTAGGAAACCATCTCACCCCCACTGGGATAGACTAACCTCTAATACTCTATGACATCTCTCGATGGAAATTCAAGTCCATCACAACAACCATACAATAAAGAAACCAATATATTCTCAATTGCAAGCATATTTTAAAAACCCCCAAATTCATCATGTGACAATTTCAATAACCAACTAGGAAAAATATAAGAGATCATAACCAAATCATTTTATTACTCCACCCAAATTTCTATGGTTCCAACATCAATAACAAAGGAAGAATTTAAGAAGAAAATTCATCACTCTCCAAAAACTAGGGTTTTGAAACACAGAAAGAGATTTCATGGGTATTCAACCCTAACTTTGTTAAAAACATGTAATCTTTGCCCAAAAGACTAAGAGATGATAATTTTATATCACATTTATATCAGTTAAAGTAAAACATACATATATACATAAGCTCTAACTTCAATGTAAGAGAAAGAGAAGAAATCTCCAACCTTGATGTCTTGAAAGACTAGGGCTTTGATCTTTAATCAACCCTTAAATCTCTTGTTTTCCCCTTTGATTTTGTGTTTCTCTCTTTCTCTCTTCTTCTCTAATGTTTCCTAGGGTTAGAATGGTTGAAATGAAGGCTAAGGAGGTATCATTGGTTATATATAGTGGTGGGAAGACCGGCTGTTCGCATCTAAAAAAATTTAGATTTTTACAGCGACTACTGGTAGCTACTACCGGTAGGTCGGGTACACTGGGCGAATAATTACCTGTTGACTATCGGTAGTTCAGGTACATTTTACACTCGACTACCTGTTGACTACCGGTAGTTCGGGTAGATTGACTACCGGTAGTCACCACCCAGATATGCCTATTTCAGTTATTTTTTTCACTTCCAATCAATTCCAAAACCATCTCATACATGTTTAACAAGGTTTTTTACATAAATCTTGATACCTACAAGTTCTAATGAAATTTTTTTCAATTCTTTAAAAGTCAAAACTAAATTTTAGCTAAATTTTTACTATTAGCCAGCTTAACACCTACTAAACCTTACATCACACCAATGATTTGTCTTACTCGTATTTCTTTCTACTTTTTAACTCTATAGAATTTATGCCTATCTCATCACCTATACTATCATGTGAAAACCAAATTAACAAACAAGTATATCACTATATGAATATAAACATGTGGGGGTTTACAATCCACCCCCTTAAAGAAAGTTTCATCCTCGAAAGTTACCTCAAGTTGCGAACAAATACGGATAATTCTCCCACAGTTCCCGCTCGAGTTCCCATGTAGCTTCATCCACCCCATGATGTTGCCACAAGACTTTTACTATTCGGATAACTTTGTTGCGAAGCACTTTCTCCTTGGTTTCGAGGATTCTCACCGGTTGTTCTTTATATGTTGCTCCATCTTGAACTTTTATTTCTTCCAAGTTTACGACGGGCGTTGTATTCGTTTGACATTTTTGTAACATTGAAACGTGGAACACGTCATGCACCCCTGACAACTGAGCCGGTAACCGCAACTGATACGCCGCATTGCTCAAAACTTTGATCACTTCAAATGGTCTGGTATATCTTGGCGCTGACTTTCCTTTCTTGCCGAATCTAAGCACTTCCTTCTTAGGCGACACTTTGAGGAAAACAAAGTCCCCCTCTTTGAATTCCAACGACCTTTGTCTTTTATCTGCATAGTTCTTCTGCCTACTTTGTGTCGTGCGTAGTCTCTTCCGGATGAGTTGAATTTTCTCCATGGCCTCTCGAACAATTTTCGGCCCAAACAAGCTGCCCTCACCAACTTCATGCCAACAAGTCGGCGACCTACATGGTCTCCCATATAATGCTTCATACGGATTCATTCCAATACTTGCTTGAAAGCTATTGTTATAGGCAAATTCCACCAACGGAAAATGATCACTCCAACTTCTATTGAAGTCTGACACACAAGCCCGTAACATATCTTCTAGAATTTGTATCACTCTCTCGGATTGCCCAACTATTTGAGGATGAAGTGCGGTGCTGAAGTGTAACTCTATCTCCATAGCTCTTTGAAGACTTTGCCAAAAATGTGCCACAAAACAAGAATCACGATCCAATACGATTGATAGTGGAACTCCATGCAACCTAACAATCTCGCGAATGCATAGTCTGCTCAAGTTCTCTAATGTATCCATGGTCTTCATACTCAAGAAATGAGCAGACTTGGTGAGTCTATCCACAATGACCCATACAACATTATGTCCTTGCGGCGTCCTTGGAAAACCCGACACGAAGTCCATAGTGATGTGATCCCACTTCTATTCTAGAACAGGTATGGATTGCAATAATCCTCTGGGTTTTTTTATGTTCGATCTTCACCTGCTGGCACACCGCACATCGTGCTATGAACCTTGCTACATCCTTCCTCATTCCCTTCCACCAATATTGGTGCTTCATGTCCCTATACATTTTTGTGCTACCGGGGTGATAGCAAACTTAGAGCGATGACACTCTCTAAGTATCTCCTCCTTTAGGGACGAATCATTGGGAACACATAGCTTCTCCCCATATCTCAATTCTCCGTTTCTCAAGGACCCACCCTCCATAGTTTCTCCATTCTCCAATTTAGCATGAATCGACACTAATTCAGGATCCAAGCATTATAATTCCACAACCCTACATTAGAGAGTAGGTTGAGCCACAAGGTTGAACAAACATGGTCGGATCCATCTTCGCCAACCCATAGATCATAATCTCAAATGGCATCCTTCAACTTCCATTCACTTATGGAAACATTGAGTTCACCCCGAGACTTCCTGCTAAGTGCATCGGCAACTAGATTCACCTTCCCCGAATGGTAGTTGAGTGTGAAATCATAATCTTCTAGATACTCAACTCACCTTCTCTGTCAAAGATTCAAATCTTTTTGTGTGAACACATACTTGGGGCTCTTGTGATCAGAAAACACTTAAAATTTCTCTCCGTACAAATTACACCATCAAAACTTATGCTCATGAACTTTGAGTTGCCTCGAGCCATAAAAACCACAGCGGCAAGCTCTAAGTCTTGGGTGGGATAATTTTGCTCATGAACTTTTAGTTGTCTTGAGCCATAAGTAACTACCTTGCCTCCCTGCATTAGCACACATCCCAAGCCTCGTAACAAAGCATCGGTGTACATATCGTATCCCTCCCAACTATTTGGAATAATGAGGAGAGGTGTCATCGTCAACCTCTCCTTTAAGGTGCAAAAGGCTAGTTCACACTCTTGAGTCCACAAGAATTTCTCCCCCTTCTTTGTAAGACGAGTCATCGGCATCGCAAGCTTTGAGAACCCTTCTACAAACCTCCGGTAGTAACCTGCTAAACCCAAAAAATTACGTACTTCTGTCACATTCTTAGGTGGTTCCCATTTCATTACAGCTTCAATCTTAGCGGAAATCAACAGCTACACCTTGTTCCGACATTACATGGCTAAGGAATTTTATCTCCTTCATCCAAAGCTCTCATTTACTTATATTAGCATATAATTTATACTCCCTCAAGGTCTAGAGTACAATAGTGAGATGGCTATCATGTTCCTCGTGTGTCTGTGAATAGATTTGTATGTCATCAATAAACATGATGACAAACTAATCTAGATACGACCGAAATTCTCTGTGCAACAAATCCATGAAGGTTGCGGGTGCATTAGTCAATTCGAACGGCATCATCGTATACTTGAAATGACCATATCGGATACGAAAAACATTCGTAGGAATATCCTCCTCCCTGATCCGCAATTGATGGTACCCTGTGAGAAGGTCAATTTTGGTGTAATACTTAGAACCCCTAAGTTGATCGAATAAGTCATCTTCACTGTCACCCGATTCAACCTTCGGTAGTCCGTGCATAACCGAAACATTTCATCTTGCTTCTTCACAAAGAGGACCAGGGCTCCGCAAGGTGAAGTACTTAAACGGATAAAACCAATAGCCAACAGATGGTCTAGCTGCTTCCTTAGCTCCTTTTAACTCCAAAGGTGCCATTCGATAGGGAGCAATGGATATGGGTTCGGTTTTCGGATAGAGATCAATCTTGAACTCAATTTCCCTTTGTGGAGGTAACCATGGTAATTCGTCTGGGAAGACATCCGAAAAATCTGATTCTATCAAGATCACGTCCGTATGGGATTTATCCCGATCATCTTGCATTAAGTTGGCTACGAAACTCAACTGGCTCCCCGCCTTAGCTTTCAAGAATCTACTACCCATAGTAGGAAATGGGTGGGAAGAATTACGATCATTCATGAAATGGAAAATTACCCCTCTTGTTAACTTAAATGTAATCCGTTTGCGGAAACAATCCATTACCGCCCGAAAAGCGGACAATAAGTTCATCTCGAATATGGCATCATACCCCTTCATCTCTAGAGCAACCAAATCTACACTCAATTTGTGCTCCCCTATACGAAGCATGCAATCCTTGTAGACCCGGCTGGTACTCTACTGTTCTCCTATAGGCAAGTCAACATTCAATGTGTATTGTAGCTTCTCAAAACTCAATCCCAAATTAATAGCATACGCAGTACGTATAAAAGAGTGAGTCGCACCAGGATCAAATAAAATTAGGGCTAAGAATTATAGAGAATAACGATACCTTCCACAACGGCATTAGAGGCATCTTCCTCCGGTTGGGTCAAGACAAATACTCTCCCCTGAGTGGCGTCACCTGGGGCTACAGCTCCCAACGGCCTCTACTGCAGTAGTGGCTTGTTCGCAGCCACTTGACCTATCGCTTGGTTGTTTTTCGATGGAAGCGATGGGCAATTGTGTTTGAAGTACCCCACTCCTCCACATGTGAAACACTGACGGGGTCTGTGGTTGTCCTCCTCGGTACACCTCTTGCTCCTCAAGCTATCTGAGGTCTCTGTCCCCCTACCTGTTCTGGGCGTTAGTAGGCTGCGCTCCACTACTATTAGCACCTGCCTTAATCGGACCTCCCCTCATAGCATTCTGCCTCCTCTGACTGTCCTCCATATCCCTCTCTACCAGTACAGCTCAATCCACCAGATCCCCATAGTCATGGATCCTGATAGCCACAAGCTTCTCTCTAATTGCCGACCTCAAACCTTGCTCGAAACGCTTTGCCCTCCTGGCCTCTTTGGAGATGAACTCTTTGGCATATCTGGATAACTTGTCAAACTTTCTCTCATACTCCATCACAGTCAAGCTACCCTGTCAAAGAGCAAAGAAATCGACACTCATCTTTTCTCTAACCGACTCAGGAAAATATTTATCTTGAAAGATTTGGTCAAACTCCTCCTAAGTAAGTGCATCGGTGTTCCTCCTACGTTTCAGTGACTCCTACCAATGGTCGGCCTCCCCCTCGAACAAGTAGGTAGCTAAGCTAACCCGGAAGTCCTCGATAATTGCCATACAATCACAAATCTTTTTCACTCGGTGGATCCATCTATCTTCATCCAAAGGATTAGAGCTCTCTTGGAACGTAGGTGGGCGTTGCCTTAGAAATTATCAGAGAACTACCATCCTTCCATCTCCATTTCCATTGCCCGGTACTTGCGCTAGAGGATGCGCTCCACCATTGTGGTTGTGGTTGTTTTTGTTTTCATAAAATTTACATCATTATCCCAAAAGAATAGACCCATCTCGGGCTTTACATTGCAACAATTAACTAATGTAGCGCAGCGAAAATAACAAATGGAACCTAGACTTTACAAGGTTCAAAATAAATTCTAAAGTCTAGTACAAAAAAAATTATATCTCTACATGTCCACCTCGGGATCTAGATTCCAACCCTAGTTCGAACTCTAATAAACGATAGTGGTTGCATTACGAAATGACGACCAACTAAAAGTGTTAGAAAATCATCTCACACCCACTGGGATAGACTAACCTCTAACACTCTACGACATCTCTCGATGACAATTCAAGTCCATCACAACAACCATACAAAAAGGAAACCAACAAATTCTCAATTGCAAGCATATTTTAAAAATTCCCAAAGTTATCATGTGACAATTTCAATAACCAATTATGAAAAATACAAGAGATCACAACCAAATTATTTTATTACGCCACACAAAGTTCTATGGTTCCAACATCAATAATAAATGAAGAATTTAAGAAAAAAATTTATCACTCTCAAAAAACTAGGGTTTTGAAACACAAAAAGAGATTTCATGGGTATTCAACCCTAACTTTGTTAAAAACGTGTAATCTTTGCCCAAAATACTAAGAGATGATGATTTCATATCATATATATCATTTAAAGCAAAACATACATATATACATAAGCCCTAACTTCAATGTAAGAGAAAGAGAAGAAATCTCTTACCTTGATGTCTTGAAAGACTAGGGCTTTGATCTTTAATCAACCCTTAAATCTCTTATTTTTCCCTTTGATTTTGTGTTTCCCTTTTTCTCCCTTCTTCTCTAATGTTTCCTAGGGTTAGAATGGCTAAAATAAAGGCTACGGAGGTATCATTGGGTATTTATAGTGGAGGGAGGACCAGCTGTTCGCATCTAAAAAAATTCAGATTTTTATAGCACCTACTAGTAGCTACTCCCGGTAGGTCGGGTACACTGGGCGATTAACTATCGGTTGACTACCGGTTGTTTGATACACTTAACTACCGGTTGACTACCGATAGTTCGAGTACATTTTGCACTCGACTACCTGTTGACTACTCCAGTTTGGGTAAATTGACTACCGGTTATCACTACCCAAATTTGCCTATTTTGCCCATTTTTTTCATTTCCAATCCATTCCAAAACCTTCCAAAATCATCCCATATATTTTTAACAAGTTTTTTTCACATAAATCTTGATACCTATAAATTTTATTGAAAATGTTTTTAATTCTTTACAAGTCAAAACTAAATTTTAGCTATTTTTTTACTATTATCCACCTTAACACCTACTAAACCTTACATCACACCAATGATTCGTCTCACTTGTATTTCTTTCTACTTTTCAACTCTATTAGATTTATGTCTATCTCATCACCTATACTATCATGTGAAAACCAAATTAACAAACAAGTATATCATTATATGAATAAAAACATGTGGGGGTTTACATGCACAGATGAGTCCTGCATCTATAAAAAGCGTGATGGAAGTGTGGTGGGTATTCCTAGTAGATTAGTAGATGATATCTTGCCAATCAAATATGATGTTGGGGTGTTATCTTATCCAATCAATAAGATAGGAACATTTTGGGGGAAGCTAGTTACATCCTTGTGATTGAGCTTATGCGAGATTGCAAGGATAGGATGTTAGGCTTATCCTAGGCTGCTATATCGATGCAAATGTACCCCATTTTAGCATTCAAATTTTCAAGAAGGAATTTCTTACTTTCAAACATAAAGTTTCTGTAAACCCCCACATGTTTATATTAATATAGTAATATATTTGTTTAATAATTCTCATATATGTAGTGACATAAGGATAAATCATATGGATTGTAACCATAGGAATAACTACTAAGGAGACAATTTGATTGAGAAGTT
>CM042198.1:5699901-5723352 GCA_023539305.1 Ilex asprella
AAAGTATGTAGGTGTATGCGGAACCTTCGCTGGAAGTCCGTGAATTCCGTGTAGGTTGGGTGACCTTCGGTGTAAGTCCATGTACATCTACCCCTACAAAGACCCTAGAGTTGTAAAAGTCATTCGATGTGTAACATAGATGATGGATTCATACACATTGACACTTGCATGTGTTAAGGAGCTGGGAAGGGCTATGGTTGAGTTGCATGAGTGAGCCTCATCTCATTTGAATGCATATTGTTGCTTGAAATGTTATGGATTGTTAAATGTTGCATGTGAACACTTATATGCATCTAGGTGGGAAGTAGCCTCTGTAAGACATACTCTATTGAGTGTGGCTCACCCTTTACGAAAAAACATTTCAGGTGCAGGTACACACTGGTGGACTGCTCTCATCCAGCCATCAAGGGTGAAGAAAAGACCAGATATGGCTTTACTTTTTGTTTTTGTAAAAAATTTATGAAAACTTAGTTTTTGACGTGTAACTTTATGTAAATGAATTTAATAGAACTTGTACGTATCATGTTTATGTAGCAAAATGTTGCTAAACATGTATTGGATGAATGTGGAAGGGTTTGGAATGAGTTTGAAATAAAAAATGGTTGAAACTGGCAAAACTCGGTAATGTACCGGTATACGTAGTCGTACATTGCTATCTAGAGAGTTAGCCATGCCAATATGCGTACCGGTACGCCCAACTTCAGTGAGCAAACCGTACCGGTACGGTTTGTAAAATTCTAAAATTTTAAAGGTGTTTTGTCATGCTTTCAACCTAGGTTTTCTTTCCCTCCAATGATACAAATGGACATTAAATGAAATATATTGAGGCACATTGGACCTCAATTGGATTAAATGATTAAAGGAATATGGGTTACACGTGTTGGTTATAATCCCGGTTACGGGGATGCGATTGACGTGGTGTCGGGTTATGCCACATCCACGGGTATTTTCGCGGGTTGATGCATTATCAACGGTTGATAAAGGACCCTGTATTTTGAGACATCACAGCTTGGTATTTGAGCATAGGTATACGATATACCTAGGGCTTGATGGGCATTGGGTCTAGACCATTGCGTTCATTGTGCATTTCATGTTATGCGCTCTACTATGCTACATGTTATGTGAATTATATGCATGATGAAATGTATATGGAAAGGGAAACCTCAAGGTTATGTTTGGAAAAAGGGATGAACGGGATAGTTCAAGGTGTAAATGTCTACTAGTGGATGACATACGTACTACGAGTGAGATAATGAGAGAAATCTTAAAGTTTAAACAGGATCCCTATCTTGGGATACTATGTGAGACTTTATTGTTATCTTAGATGTGTGTAGATGGCAAGTAGAGGAAGGGGACGCCGATGTGCTGGGTGAAACAACCAACCACCATCGGCCTTTGATCACCAAGCATTTGTGGAGTCTATTGGTGAGGCGGCTGCTACTATCACACAGGTCAGTGCTACAACTGCTTCTATTGCACAAACTAGTGCAAATGTGGGACACGGGGGTTCAAGTAACCTTCAGAAGTTCAAGGCACACCATCCTTCGACTTTCATGGGAGGGGCGGACCCGATGGTAGCTGATCGTTGATTCCGGTAGGTTGAAAAGATCTTAGGAGCTATAATGATCACCTCCAATGCCACTAAGATAATGCTAGCTACTTTTCAGCTAGAGGGATTAGGTAAAGGTCTCAAGAAACTTGGAGGCAATGGCATAGGGAGAGTTCCGGGAGCTCTTCATGGGCACATATTTTTTGGAGTCCCTCCTGCAAGCTGAGGCTCGGGAGTTCCTGAATTTGAAACAAAAAACTATAACGGTATTGAAATGCGTAGCTAAGTTCACAAAATTAGCCTGTTTCGCTGACAATTATGTGGCCACAGATATGGCCAAGGTGTGAAAGTTTGAGGAAGGGCTGAAATTATCCATTCGATGTAAAATTGTGTGTCTTCTTCTGTAAGAATTTGACTTGATGGTCGAGACAGCTATGTCCATTGAGAGAGAGGTGGAGAACGCACGGAACATCCGAGAAGCGGGTGTTAAAGACAAGAAGAAGGAAGGCCAATCCTCTTCTTCTAATTCAGGGAAGAAGCAACAAACTTCTGCTCTACAGGGACATCAAGGGCAGGGCCACTGCTATCAAGGCCAAGGTCAAGGTTGATCCTCCCAAGACAGGGGAAACTTCAGGACCACCTACCAAACAGGTCAGAAGACTTGCTATTTCTATCACCAGTCAGGTCATATGAGGAAATATTGTCCTCAACGACAGGGATCCTAGAGCTATGGGACATCTCAATCCTAGTCTTTAGTAGGGCAGCCACAAATACACTTTGTTCCTCCCTACCCCACCATGGGCCAGGGAAGCCAGTACCAGTTCTAGGGTACTATACAAGAGCCTACCACTTTCCGAGTGGGGACTCTGCAATTATGCCAGAAGGGCCAGATCATGGGTCGAGGTCGAGGCCAAGGCTAAGGCTCACAAGCTGGAACTTTGGGGACCTAAAAGTGTGTCTATGCCATCACACCTCAGACTAGGCCAGTGGATTAGTTAGTCATTCAGGGTACATTTTTACTCTCTCGCTTATGGGTAAGAGTATTATTTGACTCTAGTGCATCTCATTCTTTTATTGCTGCATCATGTGTGAATGATTTGGGCTTAGAGGTTGAAACCTTGGAAGAGCCATTGCAAGTGAGTTCTCCCCTAGGAGCTAAGGTGAAGGTGGACCAGATATGTCAGGGTTGTGATTTAGAAATCTCAGGAATTCTACTCACCGTGGACCTTAGGGTCATAGACATGTCGGAGTTCGATGTTATCCTTGGGATGGACTGGTTGATGATGGCGCACTGTGTTGTTATAGATTGTTATCGGAAGAGTGTTACTGCTTATACACCAGATGGTGTTTGTTTCAAGTTGCAGGGGAAAAGCATGATGTCTTATCTCAAGCTGTGTATGACTCCCGTTGGCACGGGCAGTAGATGGGTTGGCTAACAAGCCTTACCAAGGAGGATGAGGCAATACAGGAGTTGGGACTACCTCGAGTGGTTTGTGAGTACGAGGATGTTTTTTTGGATGAACTATCGGGATTACCTCTACATAGGGATGTAGATTTAACCATTGAGTTACACCCCGGTACATCACCCAGTTCTATTATTTCACATAGGATGGCACCTACTGAGTTACAAGAACTCAAGGTCCAATTACAATAATTGTTGGACAATGGCTTTATTAGGCCAAACACCTCACCTTGGAGCACTCCGATGTTGTTCGCCCAGAAAAAGGACAAAACCCTTTGACTATGTATAGACTATCGACAGTTGGATAGGGTAACTATCAAGAATAGGTATCCTTTGTCACGTATTGATGATTTTTTTGATCAACTGAGAGAGGCGCGGGTCTACTCCAAGATAGATCTCCACATTGATTACCATCAGTTGAGGGTTACGGAGGCGGATATCCCTCAGACGGCGTTTAGGATGCAATATAGGTATTCCGAGTTTACTGTCATGCCATTTGGGTTGACCAATGCCTTGGCGGCATTCATGGATCTCATGCATTGGGTGTTCCAACCCTACCTAGATCAATTTGTCGTGGTCTTTGTTGATGGCATCTTGATCTACTCCAAGTCTGAGGAGGAGCATGAGAGTCATTTGAGGGTTGTTGTCCAAACCTTGAGAGACTATTAGTAGAACACCAACTTCAGTAAGTGTGAATTTTGACTTACTGAGGTAAAATTCTTGGGGCATGTGGTCTCAACTTCGGGTGTATCCGTGGACCTGGAGAAGGTTGAAGCAATCATAAACTGAGAGAGGCTAAAGTCAGTCTTCGAGATACGCAGTTTTTTGGGATTGGTGGGGTACTATCAGAGGTTCATTAAGGACTTCTCTCTATTAGCGGCACCTATGACCAAGTTGACCAGGAAGGAGGTCAAGTTTGAGTGGAATGACTCATGTGAGAAGGCATTCCAAGAGTTGAAGAGGAGGCTTACTTTAGCTCCTATTTTGATAGTTCCAGAGAGGGGACAGAGGTACATAATGTACTGTGATGCCTCTAAGGACGGACATGGATCCGTTCTGATGCATTCCGAAAGGGTAGTGGCTTATGGTTCTCGATAGTTAAAGAGCCACGATCAAAATTATACCACACATGACATAGAGTTGGCGGTCATTGTCTTTGTCATTGTCTTTGCCTTGAAGACTTGGCGCCACTATCTTTACGGTAAATAGTTCAAGATGTTTTCGGACCACAAAAATATGAAGTACATCTTTACACAGCGGACCTCAACATGAGGCAACGCAGATGGATGGAATATCTAAAAGACTATGACTTCACTTTGCATTATCATCTTAGTAAGGATAATGTGGTGGTTGATGCACTTAGCCGAAAGTCACAAAGAGTATTGGCTAGTGTGCCTTCCTGAGAGTGGCAGATGCTTGAGTTTGTGCGACAGTTTGAGCTGTGCTAAATGGGGCAGGTTCAGGGTACTTTGGGGAGTTTGGTGGCTACGCCTTCCCTACTGAGCAAAGTGATCGAGTCATAGGGATAGGATGCAGAGATACTGTCCATTAAGGATCGAGTACGGCTTGGTACAAGTGAAGAGGGTTGGGCCATTTATGCAGATAGTAGTCTTTGGTATAAAGAAAGGATTGTGGTTTCCTAGTCTACAGAGCTGAGAGAGGAAATCCTTAGGGAGTTCCATTGCTCTCGTTTTGCAGTTCATCCCGGCTATACAAAGATGTATCATCATCTTCCTCTCCAGTATTACTGGAGTGAAATGAAGAGGCTAGTTGGTGACTTTGTCTACAAATGTCTCACGTGTCAGCAAGTAAAGGTTTAATACCAGAGACCAGCAGGGTTACTCTAATCTTTGGAAGTAGCTGAGTGAAAGTGGGAGCATGTCATGTTGGATTTTGTGACCCACTTACCACGAACATCGCGGGCACATGACACAATATGGGTGATAGTGGACCGACTTACGAAGTCGATACACTTTTTGGCAGTAAGGATGACCTTCACGCTGAAGGAATTCTGCAAATTGTATATACGGAAGATTTTTCGATTGCATGGGGTGCCCATATCTATAATATCGGATCAATCCTAGGTTTACGGCACATTTTTTGGAGAGTTTCCAGTGAGTCATGGAGAATGAGTTGATGATGAGCACTGTTTTTCATCCCCAAATGCACGGACGGTCAGTCGAAGAGGACCATCCAGACTTTAGAGGACATGCTACAGGCATACATCCTAGATCTCAAGGGTAGCTGGAAAGAACATTTACCCTTACGGGAGTTCGCCTACAACAACAGTTATTAGGCGAGCATACAGATGACACCCTACGAGGCGCTATATGAGAGGCCTTGTCGTTCTTTGATTTGTTGGACGGAGGTAGGGGAGAGACTTTCTACGGGTCCGAATTTGGTTAGGGACACCTCTAAGAAGGTGGACTTGATACAAAAATGTCTTCTCATGGCTCAGAGTGAGCAGAAGAGATACGCTGATAAATGACAAAGACCTCTAGAGTTTGAGGTGGGAGATTAAGTCTTCATGATGGTGATACCTAAGAGAGGAGTGGTCATATTTGGTAAGCGAGGAAAGCTGTCACTGAGGTATATTAGGCCCTTCGAGATGCTCGAAAGAGTAGGTACAATTGCTTACCGGTTGACATTACTACCAAATCTATTGGGTGTTCATACGGTGTTCCATGTCTCTATGCTCCGAAAATACACCCCAGATTTTGATGCAGATGAAACCTTCGAGGAGGGACTGGTGCGTATCATCGATAGCTGTGATCAAGTTTTGAGAGGCAAGACCGTGAGGCTAGTAAAGGTGTTGTGGCAGCACCGAGGAGTGGAGGAGGCGACATGGAAACGCGAAGACACTATACATACCAATTATCCTTTCTTATTCGAGGATAGAGGTATACTCTTAAAGTCATTTAATATTAAATGATTGTTACATATGCATGAGATTGAGAGTGTATTTGTATGCATGTGGGAATTTCGAGAACGGAATTTTTTTAAGGGGGGAAGAATGTAAAACCCGGATAAATTTGAACTTTTTCTAAAAAAGGGCAAAATGGTCATTTTGTCACCATGATGAAAAATTAAAATACATATGCTCTAGATCTCGTATGATGCAATGAACTTCGCCATTGGATTCGTATAGCGAAATCTAGTAACCCAAACTAACTTCGTCGAATTCTAAGATAGCTGGATTTTGCACGTCATTAGAGGTGACTGGGTGGCGGATGACCTCACAAAGGTCCCCAAAAATGAAAATTATAAAATTTATGTATAATTGAATTAAAGTTCAAATAAAAATAATTTGAACATAAGCTGAAGTGAAATAAATCATTTCGGGGCAAAAACGGACCTGAATAAGTGGGAGGCGTGTGGCTTGATGTAGCCAAGTCCTTAACATTATAAATATGGGCTAAATATATTTAAAAATCATATATTTCTCTCCCCATATCAGTTGATTCACGTTGGAAGAGGAGAAGAGAAAAAAATGGATTTCAAGGCTTTCTCCTTCGATCTACGAAATTTCGTCGATCAAAATCCTTTGGACCAAGAGTTAAAATTCATCTACGCGATGAGGGCTACGCAAACACACCAAAAAAAAAAAAAAGACTTCACGGAAGATCCAAAGAGGGGATTTTGGCAAATCAAGAGTTTTGGGACTTGGGAGATGTTCTTGAAGTTCTAGCATTCAATTTACGCTTCAAGAGGTAGGGTTCTTCCTACTTTGGGTTTACTCCTATCTTATGATGTCCACGGGACAAGGATTGGGTGTATATATATATTGAACTATGTATATATAGTTATGGAAATGGGAAATGAATCTAGAAATGACATAAACCAAATTCTAGTTTGAATTTGATATGTGAAAGTTCTTATGTGATCTCTTGGAACTTGGGATTGTGTGGGCATGGTATATGTTATAATGTGCCTTGAAGGTGTTTGATTAAATGTCTTGGATAATCGAATGCTGTTATTTTGATGTAATTGAAATAACATGTTTGAGTTTGTTGTGATATGTGGACATATGCTTGTGGATATATTGAGCATAATGATAATTTATGGAAGTTGCATGCATATGACATAAATTTCCATGGTATATAATGGTATGTGATTAATGTAGTTCATGTGGCATTCATTACATATGCACGAAGACATCGCATGTTTAGGGTGTGAGTGCAATAGGACATCAAACATCACACTTGGTGGATGGTGGGTGGACTCGGAAGATGTGGATCGAAGATCCCGTTGTGTTGCATGGTTACATGAAAGAAAATTAGGCCGGGGTAGCAAGAAAGGACTAGAAAATCCCTCGGGTACAAGGCCCGATAGTTGGGGTACGCCCTCCCTTGGTTCGGTCCATAAAGTGTATAGGGGTACGCGAAACTTTCGGTGGAAGTCCGTGAATTCTATGTAGGTTGGCTGACCTTTGGTGAAAGTCCATAAACATCCACCCCTACAAAGACCCTTGAGTTGTAAAGGTCATTCGATGTGTAACATAGATGACGAGTTTATACACATTGGCACTTGCATGTGTTGAGGAGCTAGGAAGGGCTATAGTTGAGTTGCATGAGTGAGCCTTATCTCATTTCATGGCATGGCATGATAAATTCCAACATTGAATGCATAATCTTGCTTGGAATGTTATGGATTGTTAAATGCTGCATGTGAACACTTCATATGCATCTAGGTAGGGAGTAGCCTCTGTAAGGGATACTTTATTGAGCGTGGCTCACCCTATACGGAAAAATATTTTAGGTGCGGTGTACATGTCAGTGGATGGCTCTCATTCGGGCCATCAAGGGTGAAGAAAAGCCGAAATCTGGATTTGTTTTGAGTTTTTGTAAAACATTTATGAAAACTTGGTTTTTGATATGTAAATTTATGTAATTGAATGTAATAGAACTTGTATGTATAAAATTTTATGTACAAAATGATGTTAAATATGTATTGGATGAATGTGGAAAGGTTTGGAATGGGTTTGAATAAAAAATGGTTGAAACAGGCAAAAATCGTCATTGTACCGGTACACGTACCAGTGCACTGCTGTCCAGAGAGTTAGCCATACCGGTATGCCCAACTCTAGTGAGCAAACTGTACTAGTAAGTGTACTAGTATGGTTTCAAAAATTCTAAAATTTTAAAGGTGTTTTTCCATGCTTTCAGCCTAGGTTTTCTTTCCCTCTAATGATACAAACAGACATTAAATGAAGTATATTGAGGCACACTGGACCTCGATTGGATTAAATGATTAAAAGAACACTGGTTACGCGTGTAGGTTATAATCCTGGTTACGGGGATGCGATTGATGTGGAGTGGGGTTATGCGACATCAACAGGTATTTCCGAGGGTTGATGGATTATCAATAGTTGATAAAGGACCCCTGAATTTTGGGGCGTCACAAAAATGCAAACTCCAACCTTGATGTTTCTCTCTCTAAGCTTCTTTCTCCGTCTCTCTTTATCTCTTTTTGTAACTATCTAATCAGACTTTTTCCCTCTCTTATATCCCTCTTGAAGTTGCGTTAACCTTCCATGCAACCTCTATGGATGCCATGCAACGAGAGGCCCTCCATCATCTACTAACAGGTTGCCTTGTGAGGTGCTTGTCACCTTAAGGTAATTTTCTTCATTTCCCATTTTCTTTATTAATTTTAAAAAATTAATTAAAATATATTTTCTTTCTAAAATTATATACATATTAACTCAAACTCTAAAAATTATGGACTCAATTTTTGGACATCAAATTAACCCTTAACTTGATCTACAACAAAATTCCCGCACCCCTAATCATGCATATACCTAGTTTAGTCCCTATTCTCAAGCAAACTTGCTCAATCTTGAAGCTCCTAATAATACACAAAATTGTAAGAACCTAGGGTCTTATAGCTGGGAGGGGTCATGGGCTGGATTAAGACATTGGTCTGTTTAGCGAGAAAAACCCTCTATAGAAAATTCATAGTCCCATTGATTGTACACAAGTCATTTAGGAACTTAGAATATGAAGGTGTAAACCCCCACATGTTTAAAAGTAATATAATGATAGATTATTTAGTAATTTAATATATGTAATGGTGTAGAAATGAACCCCATGGGTTATAACCGTAGGAAATGTTAATATTGTAAATATTAGTCAAAACTTGGTTTCAACTCGTGATTATATGAAATAGTTTGTAATAGAACTTATGTCAACTATGTTTAATGTACAAATGCATGCTGTATAACAGAGGAAATAGGCAAAACTGGGCAAGCCGTTCAGGAACTGTGTTCCAAAACTATTTGTTCCACTGAGTTTACCATTCCGGAATTGTGCTTCAGAATTGTACCATTCCGGAACTGTGCTCTGGAACTGCCAAAAGAGGTCTGACAGTTTAAAAGTCGCGATCTTAGCACGATTTTTGCCCAATAAATATATTAGAATGTCTCTTTTAACCTAGTTTCAGCACCTCTAACCCTAGGAAACATAAAAGAGGAAGGAAGGAAGAGAAGAGAAGAAGAAAGGAAAAGAAAAACATAAGATTTGAGGGGATTTGCACCTTGGAGTAAATCAAAACCTAGTTTTTCAAGAACACATGGTAGGGGTTTTCTTCAATTCTTGTTCATTGATGCTAGGGCTATTATATATGTATGATTTGAATCTTAATGATATGTACTTGCTATGGGTTCCTTGTTTTTTAATATTCTTGCAAACTTTATCATGTGTTGAACAAAGGGATGGTTGGAGAGCCATAAAAAAAACTCTAGTTTTTGAGAAATATGAACTTCTCTCTCTATATTCACTCAAGCTTGGTTTTGAAAACTCTAGAGCTTTGTGTTAAGTAATAAAATGATTTTGATAATGATCTCTTGTATGTTTTTTTCCTTTAAATTGCTCTATTTGAAATTATCACATGTGAAGAATTGAGGATTTTTGGAGTTACTTGTGGTTTGAGAGAATAGGTTGGATAATTGTGATAGTTAGTGGTATTATACTACTTCAATGGTTGTTTGGATGAACATGAGTGAGAAGTTCCTTCTAAGGATGCCCATTCCTTCTCAAGAGGTTCCTTGTAAGGATTCTTGAGAAACCAAACCTTGAGGGTGAGAGGTTCCTTGTAAGGATGCTCATGCCAAAAGAGGACAATATGTGGTATTCTCGGGAGGTTCCTTATAAGGATGCTTGAAAAACAAAACCTTGAGGGTGAGAGTTTCCCTGTAAGGATGCTCATGCCAAAGAGGACAATATTATATCATGTGTAGGTTATTGGTTTACTTTTGGAAATTATATGGCTCATTGTGTTAATTGGTTTCACCTCTCCGTTTAACTTTATTGTTGTTCATAAACTTGAGATCTGTTTAAAATGTCCCTATTTTATTTCAAAATTATATATTGTATTTGTAAAAAAATAAAAATGAAACCAAACGCTTTTATATGCTCTTCTAAACCTTGTTCGGGTTTGGAAGAATTTTCCTACAGAGCTTCATGCTCACCCCTATAACCAATGTTTTTCAGATTATACTCTTGAGGAGGAGTTGGGAGTCGAGGAGCCCGTACACTGGGAGACTCAGCTAGACGGGAATGTGGATCCCGAGGTGGACGCTTTGAGCGACACATTCTTTTGTACTAGACTAGGATATTATTTGGAGACATTGTGTTGTCTAGTTTTCTTTTGATTTCAGCTGTGCTACATTAGTTAGTTGTTGGAATGTAAAGGCCAAAATAGATCTATTCTTTTGGGACAATGTTGTAGACATTATATATATATGATGAATATAAATTTATTTATTGATGGATTTTGTTAGTGCTCTGTTGATATAAATGATTTTTGAATATAATGTCGTCCAGGGTGGTATTTGTGGCGTTACAAAGTTTGGTATCCGAGCCTAGGCTTTAGGTCTTACATGGGAGCTGTAAGTTATGGATCACCACTAGAGATGAAGGATTAGGGTGAAGAAAATTGTTGGTCTAGTTTTATAGGAACCATATGCTTTTGATAAAAGTAATACTTAGGATATCTTGTACATCAATTAAACTAAATTATAAATTGATTTGCAGGATGGACGAAGGACGAGAACGTAGATGTGGACGTGGGCATGGTCGTGGCGGTTAAGCAAATCCACCACCACCACCACCTCCCGATGCCATTAATGACATTTATCAGTGTTTGAGGGATCTCACCACTCTGGTACAACACCAAAATGGGAACAACCATAATGGTGGGGCTAATCCCTTAGCCCAAGTACCAGGCAACAGAGAGGAGAATAGGAGAATGGTAGTTCTCCGAGAGTTTCTAAGACAACGCCCGTCTAATTTCCAAGGGAACTCTAACCATTTGGATGCGGATAGCTGGATCCACCGAGTAAAGAAGATTTGCGACGGCATGGGAGTTATCGAGGACTTGCGAGTTGGCTTAGCCATTTACCAGATCGATGGGGAGGCCAACCACTGAAACGAAGGTGGAATACCGATGCACTTACTTGGGATGAGTTCGACCAAATCTTTCAAGACAAGTAATTTTTGGAATCCATCAGAGACCAGATGAAGGCCTATTTTCTTGCTCTACGTTAGGGTAGCATGTTGGTGGCCGAGTACGAGAGGAAGGTTGATGAGTTATCCCGCTATACTACGGAGTTTATATCTAATGAGGCCGGCAAGGCCAAACGCTTTGAGCAGGGCTTGAGGCCGACTATCCGGGAGAAGTTAATAGCTCTTAAGATCCAAGACTATGGGGATCTTGTTGACAGAGCTACACTAGTGGAGAGGGACACAAAGGACACCAAACGGCAATAGAGCTTTACAAGGGGGAGGTCCAATCCGAACTGGGGCAGGCAGCATTGGAGTTCAAAGAGTGACACCTTATCGTCGCCCAGACCAGGAAGTGGGACCTAGACCTCAGATAGCTCGAGGGACCAGAGGTGTATCAGAGGGAGCAGACACTAACTCATTATCCTGCTTTGTATGTGGAGGTGTGGGACACATTCGGATGCATTGTCCAATTTTTTCACCTCCTAGGACTATCCAGACAACATGACAGGTACAAGCGAACAAGCCACCACCATCGAGGCCAGCACAGTAGAGATCGTTACTAGCTCAAGCCCCTAGTGGCACAAATCAAGGAAGGATTTTTGCTTTGACTCAACTAGAGGAAGACGCTTCCAATGCCATAGGGTAAGGTATCGTGCTTCTTTATAATTCTTGGGCCCAAATCTTATTTGACCCCAGTGATACACATTCATTCATTCGTACTACCTATGTTCTTAGTTAGGACTAGGCTTTGAGAAGCTAGAACATACTTTGCGTATTGATATGCCTACAGAAGGACGGTTGGACACTAAGAGGAGGTGTAAAATTTAGGTGCTTCGAGTTGGAGAGCAAGACTTGATTGTAGACATGGTTGCGTCAAACATGAAAGGGTATGCAAGTCTTGTATCCTGTCGTTGGACTAATTCTCAGAGACAGATGATAATTTGGCTTTTGGGTTGGTAAATGACACTAGGCCTGGATCTTTATGCAAGTCATATTATATATATTGAAGATGGGTGAGAGAAAGGAAATGGGATAACCCAGTTTGGACGTGTGGAGATAAGGTTAACTTAGATATTTTCTCAGATAGACTAAGTTTTGGAATAATAATGTTATGGAGAGTAATATGTCTTACTTAAAATTCATAGAAATTAAGGAATAAATTTAGTATTGGTTTTATGAGGGAAACCTATAGGAATGCTTACCTTATGGCTGGTTTGGTTTGTGAATTGGTGGATGTTAACTTATATCAGAGTGCGCAACGAGCCATGGAATTCGAGTTAATATTAGTGCAATTAACCATTAGTTATGGTTACAGTGGTGAATGTAGAGAGTATAAGCTTGAAGAGTGAGATTCAATTTCTTGGAAAACTTGGGGTATAGTTTGATGGTTATAATTGTTGGGAATTTTGCGGTGTTCACCGAACTACAGAAATTCATAAGTGTCCATAGGATGTGAAGTTATTATTAGGTTTAATATTGTGAGTAGTCTAGTTTAGTAAGAAACAAGGTCATTGAGAATGATACAACTATTTAAGGAATCGTTGTAGATCTTGTTGGAATGGCATTACTAAGTTTTGGATTATAACGTAATTTGGGTATAGGATTGATGAGCAATCCCATTAGAGAAATTGAATTTGGTTGTTATGAAATGCTTATGGATAAGCTATAGGTAAAAGACAAATTTGAGATATTGAAAATGATTTGGTACATTCAAAAGAGAAGTGATATCCGCTGAATAGGAAATGAGTCGAAGGTATGGATTTAAAATTAGAATATGATGTTATAATATTAATCTTGGCTTTGAGGTTTAAAGGATGAATAGAAGTGGAGACATCATAGCCAAATGAGAGTTAGATAGACTAACTCGACGATTAAGTTTCGAGGATGAAACTTTCTTTAAGGGGGTGGATTGTAAACCCCCACATGTTTAAAATTAATATAATGATATATTGTTTAGTAATTTAATATATGTAATGGTGTAGAAATGCACCCCATTGGTTATAACTGTAGGAAATGTTAATATTATAAATATTAGTCAAAACTTGGTTTCAACTTGTGAATATATGAAATAGTTTGTAATAGAACATATGTCAACTATGTTTAATGTACAAATGCATGTTGTATAAGTTTGGGTTGGTTTTGAAAGAGTTTGGAGACGATTGGAAATGAAAAACAAAGGAAATTAGGCAAAACTGGGCAAACCGGTCCAGAACTGTGCTCCGGAGGTGAACCGTTCCAGAACTGTGTTCCAGAACTATTTGGTCCAGTGAGTTTACCGTTCCGGAACTGTGCTCCGGAACTGCCGACAAAGGTCTGACGGTTTAAAAGTCACGATCTTAGCCTGATTTTCGCCCTATAAATACATTAGGATGTCTCTTTTAACCTTGTTTCAACACCTCTAACCCTAGGAAACATAAAAGAGGAAGAAAGGAAGAGATGAGTGGAAGAAAGGAAGAGAAAAACACAAGATTTAAGGAGAATTGCACCTTGGAGTAAATCAAAACCTAGATTTTCAAGAACACAAGGTAGCGGTTTTTTTCCATTCTTGTTCATTGATGCTAGGGCTATTATATATGTATGATTTGACTCTTAATGATATGTACTTTCTATGGGTTCCTTGTTTCTTAATATTCTTGCAAACTTTATCATGTGTTGAACAAATGGATGGTTGGAGAGCCATAAAAAAAACCCTAGTTTTTGAGAAATATGAACTTCTCTCTCTATATTCACTCAAGTTTGGTTTTGAAAACTCTAGTGCTTTGTGTTGAGTAATAAAATGATATTGATAATAATCTTTTGAATTTTTTTTCTTTAAATTGCTCTATTTGAAATTATCACATGGGAAGAATTGAGGATTTTTGGAGTTACTTGTGGTTTGAGAGAATAAGTTGGATAATAGAGATAGTTGGTGGTATTATACTTCTTGAATGGTTGTTTGGATGAACATGAGTGAGAGGTTCCTTGTAAGGATGCTCATTCCTTCTCAAGAGGTTCTTTGTAAGGATGCTTGAGAAACTAAACCTTGAGGGTGAGAGGTTTCTTGTAAAGATGCTCATACCAAAAGAGGACAATATGTGGTATTCTCGGGAGGTTCCTTATAAGGATGCTTGGAAAACAAAACCTTGAGGGTGAGAGGTTCCTTGTAAGGATGCTCATGCCAAAAGAGGACAATATGTGGTATTCTCGGAAGGTTCCTTAAAAGGATGCTTGAGAAACAAAACATTGAGTGTGAGAGGTTCCCTGTAAGGATGCTCATGCCAAAGAGGACAGTATTATATCATGTGTGGGTTATTAGTTTACTTTTGGAAATTGTATGGCTCGTTGTGTTAATTGGTTTCACCTCTCCGTTTAACTTTATTGTTGTTCATAAACTTGAGATCTGTTTAAAATGTCCCTGTTTTATTTCAAAATTGTATATGATATTTGTAAAAAAATAAAAATGAGACCGACCGCTTTTATAAGCTCTTCTAAACCTTGTTCGAGTTTGGAAGAATTTTCCTACATAAATTCGTGCTCACCCCTACAACCAATGTTTTTCAGATTATCCTCTTCAAGAGGAGTTGGGAGTTGAGGAGCCCGTACACTGGGAGACTCAGCTAGATGGGAATTTGGATCCCGAGGTGGACGCTTAGAGTGACACATTCTTTTGTACTAGACTAGCATATTCTTTGGAGACATTGTGAAATCTAGTTTTCTTTTGATTTCAGTTGCGCTACATTAGTTAGTTGTTGGAATGTAAAGGCCAAAATGGGTCTATTCTTTTGGGACAATGTTGTAGACATTATATATATATGATGAATGAAAATTTATTTATTGACGAATTTTGTTAGTGCTCTCCTAATGTAAATGGTTTTTAAATGTAATGCCGTCCAGGGTGGTATTTGGGGCGTTGTAGAAGGGACCTATTTGATGGCATCTAGAAGTGGTATGTTAATCTTTACTTCTTTAGTATTTTGGGGAAAGGAGTTGGTGTGGGACATTGTGGCTCCTCGTTCCTCTTGGGATTAGTCTCATTAGGGGAGACTTGTGTAGGCTCTGTCACAGGTGTTGGCATAGTGTTTGGTGATGGGGTGGTCTTTTCTACAACTATTCTACTCCTAAGAGTGGTTATGACTTAAACCTGTTCTTGTGGATGGTCCATTGGGGAAGAATTGCTTCCTTGAAATTGACCCTATGGCTATTTAAGTTGGGTAGGAAATTTTCCCTTCTCTTGTGTGGTTATGGAATGGGTAAATTTCTACAAGTGCCACTTGATATCGTTAATAATGAATTGATCTTAATTGTACACAACCCAAGTATAAGTGGTCAAGTTGTAATATTCACAGTGAATTCTGAGATCGATTCCTCAGGGATTTATCTTTTGGAAACTTGAAATAGAAAAGCGTAAATGAAACCTTGAAAAGATTGTGAAATAGTGGGTTGTGGTGTGAGCTTGGTGATTTGAAAAAAAATTACTAAAACACAAATTTGCAACAGATGGAAAAACGCACTCTTTAGTTCGGAGACCGGGACATATATTTCATTGCTTAAGATTATGAAATTGCTACCATACTACAATTAACCCCCACATTAATGTAAAATAAATAAGAAGATATTTAATGTAAAACCATATCACAACAACCGTTAGGATAACCGGAAGGTATTTGCACCATACCACAACCATTTTACCCTAGCAAGACCGAATGTAACCATTCAAAGGTTTATTGTATAACTTGATAGGAAGGTCTATGCATTAATGAAAAACATACCTCTAGATTATGTATTGAATCAAAAGTATTGGATATGCCAAGACTTAACCCGTTGATACCCAATCTCCCAACTTTTACATAAAACCCAGCTTAGTAATTCATCAATGCATGAATGAAGTATATATATAAAAAAAGATGGCTTGGAAATAATAGTAAATCCTAGCTCGGTAATTGCATGAACCATGAGCATAACCTAGGCTACACATTAGGAATACAAAGTAAAAACATTAAAGGAAAGTACTATCCATCAATTGAGGGAGGTATATAACAATAAAGCATAACTGAAAAATACAATTATCATAATTCAAGCAATGTTATACAAGTCCTTCCCCCCTCACTAAAGAGCTAGTAAAAAACTGCCCACTGTTCATAGTAACAGACAACCTAGAAAAGTGGGTGATCTTCATTCCTTCAAGTAAGATTGGATTTGCAATACAATGCAATAAAATTTAAAACAAAGTTCCTAACTCTTTCCCCGAGATTAGATTGAAACACCACCACACATCCTTTTATAGGGCAAGGCTAGGAAAATTGAAAGAGGTTCAAATCTCCATGTAAGAAGAGGTCTTCAAGAAATGTAGAAGAGAGACTAGGCTAGGGAAGCCTTAACTAGTAACTAATAACTGAAGAAATGAAGAAGAGAGAGAATTCAAAATAATTTCAAAATCGACGAGAAGGGGTATTTATAGAAGGGCTAATGGGCAGTAGTTCCTGGAAAGGACCAATCAGATTCCAAGTTGCAACATCGACCAATGGGAAGAAAAATCAGTTAAGTCAGTTAAAGCATAGTCTAGACGCCAACTTTCATTGTCCAGAAGATGGATTTTCTTTGGAATTCTGGCATTTTGTCTTGAGATCTGTGATGATTCATGCTTTACCTTTTAGATGGTCTTCAACGTCCGAACGCTAGTGCACCTTCAAATTTTACTTCTTTTTGCACTTTTGGTCCTCCCAAAAGTTTCCAAAATTTCTTTTGGACACTTTTTGCACTTTCCAAAATTTCCCCTTAGTCTTTAAATTTTCAAAATATTGAATTTTCACCCATTAGTAATAATATCATTTTAATTTAGACCATTTAACTAGTAAATTGATGTAATTAAGCCTCTAATTAAATACAATTAACGAACACTTTTTAATAGGGGATGAGAAACCATAACCATCTAAGTAAATACCAAAACGTTTCCAAAAGGAGTCCCACCTAGCCCAAAGCTCCACAAGTCTTCATAAACTAATTCCTAAGCTGCAAGGTCACTTTTTAATAGGGGATGAGAAACCACAACCCTCTAATAAATACTAAAATGTTTCCAAAAGGTGTTCATCCTAGCCCAAAGCTCCACAAGTCTTCATCAACTAATTCTCATGTGGCACGCTAGTCTCTAAAAATGTTAATAAAGGATGAGAAACCACAACCCATTAGTATAATATGTTTTCCAAGCATATACAAGGTTTTAAATGCCACCAGTTCATAATCATAATAATAGGTCAAGAAATAATTCATCATTAAGTCTAGGTACACAACAAGTAATAAGCATTTTTGAGAGTATACTACATACTATCATTTGAAATACATAAGTCAAACATAAAGGGATTTGCCACATCGAAACCAAATCTCAAGGTTACACTATAAAACCTTTCTTTTAAAATCACAAAGCAACACCATTAATTTTATAAAGCACAAAGTGAGAAATCTTTATGCAAGTATATAGATAATAAATTTGGTAAAGCCATCACTTTATGTTTTGAACACAATTTCATAAACTTATTCTGTTTAGGTTATTTTTCAAAAATATTAATTCCGCGTACTTTTGCATCAACCTCACCTCATCCCACTCTAGAGGTTTGTTAGAATATTGACCTAATGCCTATTTCAATTTAAAATTCATTAGTGCCACCCAAAGATTAGATGTACAATATCGTTATCATAACATGAAAGCGCCACAAGTAATAAACTGTAGTGGAATGCTATAGCTTCCTTAAGCCCATGATTACAGAAACATATTTTACGAAAGTTCTTAAGTTCCCATGATTCAATCCAACACCTCAATATTTCTTGAACTATAAAATATAACCAATAATAAAGTTATATTCCGAGGGGTCAAACTAATGTTTCAATTCCACACCACTAATCACCATGATCTTAAAAATTTCTCATGATCCACAAGATGATAATCATATACCAGTTAATAGAGTAATCTCATACTCTAATTCAAAACTTAAAAAATTGTTCCTCTTTTAATATCAAAACCACCATGTGTAATTTTCAACATTGATCTACCATATTAAATATTTTTAACATCACAACCAACTACAAAGATTTCTTTTCAAAAATTTATGATCTTCAATAACCTTCATACCAACAATTTTTGACTTTGACCTATCAAGATCAATGGGAATTGGGTCCAATAGTACTCCATACCCTATGAAGGCTTTGTCTTCTTGAGGTCAAGGGTTCAAGCCCCCTTCCCCCTCCCCCTCCCTAAAAAAATGATGGATTGAGAAGGGTAGGAAATGAAATTTCATATTTTCACAATGTTTAGCTTCCAGTGACACTCAAAATTGAAGAACCCAAGGTCCAATTTCAAATGTCCAAGTGAATCCAAGAATCCCAATCAATGTTTCTAGATTTCCATGCAATAGCTTAAACTCTATTCAAAAAAATTCCTTTCTTTTGATTCCCTTTCTCTAGTCCTAGGGTTCTAAGAATGGTATTGGGTGAGAATGGTGACGAATAATGGGAGAAATGGACTGAAAATGGGGTTTTATACCACAAATTCCAATTGATTACTATTCAGCATGCCCAAAAAATGCATTTTTCTTCAAAATTATGGTTTTGCCCTTAGACATCTTCAATTTGATTTGTATGAGTAAACCCCCACATGGCTAAACTATCCACAATCGTCCAATTAGCTTCGTTTTGCATTTAACATCTCCATTTACATCCTAAATCAAATTATAAAAATGATAAGTATAAAAGGCTAAATAATAAAAGAGAAAAAAATATGACATTTTTCATTCTCATCAATTAGCTAGCTTAGAGGAATTGAAGAAAAATTTTGATGGACATACTAGTTCTACATCATGTTGTTTTGGATGATTCTAGGAAACGGATGGTAATTTGGTTTTGGTTAATGAATGATGCAAGACATGGATCTTTATGCAAGTCATACTACCTATATTGGAGATGGGTATGAGATATAATTTGTGACAAAAGACACTCAAACTCGAGTTAGACAAGTATAGAAGAACCAAACAGTCCGGCAGACTACCTTTCACCAATTTGATCATAACTCTTTGTTGGAAAGTTCAAATTGCGCACTGTTATTTTTTTAGAACCCTAACTCGTATATCTTTTCAACCATATAGGCCACACATACTAGAAATACCTGAGTCAAATCAGTTTATTATCTAAAGCTGACAAAAAATCTACATTGTGGTGTTCCTAGGATAGCAATTTTAATGTTTCAAGTGTAAATTTATTTTAGTTTTAAAATAAATCATAAAAATAAATGTGTTTAGGTAAAAATAACATTAAAAATGAATCCGTAATATTGAAAAACCTTAGGGTAGTCATATGGATCAAATTGGAGATTTCAGTGGCAAAATCGTAATTTTGGAGAAAATAAAAACATACTGTGAACAGTATTTTTCGGGGTTGGCTGTGCTTAAAACACTGATTTTTGCCCTTTACTCTCATTTTCTTCACTCCACTCTCACCCCACACCTCTTGGAATCATAGAGGAAGATTAAGGAAAGAAGAAAAGGAAAGAAGGAGGTCTATAGGGCTTGGGCTTTCACTTGGAATCTTTGATTCAAGGTAGGAATTTTGTAACACCCCGTATTTTTTTTTTATATATTTGTATAGATATATATAGTAAAATATTGTTGTGAATATGTATAATGAGGTAAGAATAAACCATATAGATTTTTATAATAGGATAAATACTAGAGACGTATATTGATTGGGAAGTTTGAGTTTCAAAGACGTTGAAACTTGAAAATGGGGATTAGATAAATTTTTAAATACTTTTAGGTCAAAATAAGGTTTTCATTGAATCCGGGAGGTCGGAAAACATTGGGAGAGGTAATATGAGAGGTATTAGAAGTTAGGAAGTATTTTGGAGTTAAAACACATTTTTGAGAAAATTTGGTTATAAAGGATTTGGGACACTGTCTACTATTTCGGTCATAACTTTTTATTCCAAACTCCAATTTATTTGAAATTTGGAAAGTAGATAGTACACATCCAGGGCTACAAAAGTATATTTAACGAAACTTTTCCAATTCGACCTCTAAATGGGTCAAAATCGTACTGGAAGTTACAAAAAAATTCGCCAGTCGGATTACTCCGGAGCAGTGCTCCGGAACTATTTGGTCCAGTGAGTTTATTGCTCTGGAGCTGTGCTCCGGAGCTGCCGAAAGTCGACTGTGTATTTTTAAGCCGTGAACTTTGGTCGTTCCTCCCCTTATAAATACTTAATGACGACTCTTTGCCTTCATTTCACCACTCCCAAACCCTAGAACAACATAGAGAGAGAGAGAGAAAGATAGAACTCAGGATCAAAGGAAAATTTCAAGAGATTAAGGATATATTCAAGAATCCAAGCCCTAGTTCTTCAATATTCAAGGTAGGGTTTTTTTTCCATTTTCATCCAATGAGGTTAGGGTTATTATACATGTATATTTTGGCTCTAAATAGTATGTATTTGTTATGGGTTCATTGTTTCTTAGTATTTTTACAAACATTCACATGATTTGAACAAAATAATGGTTTAAAATCCATCAAACCCTAGTTTTTGGGGGAACTATAGATTTCTCTCTATATCTTCACATCCTCTTGATTTCTAAAATGCTAGAGCTTTGTGTTGGGTATTAAAATGATAGTATTGATGATCTCATGCCTATTTCCTTTAAACTTGTCTTTTGTAACATGATTTGTGAAATGAGTATATTTCCTTAAATTGTTTTATTATGTACAATGCTTGTGAAAGTTGAGAAAGTTGTGGAATTGCTTATATATGAGGTTTTGAGTATATTGTTGGTATGTCACTCTTGTGTATGGTGTTGTGAGGGACTTGGATTACCTTCGAAAACTATCGTAGAGCGTTAGAGGTTAGTCTATCCCAATGGAGGGTGAGATGGTTGTCTAATGCTCGTAGTGGATCATTGTGGTGACAGTGACCACTATTATTCACGGATACTGGGGAAAAGGGTTAGTATACTAGACACCTTAGAAGGATTTCGTCAATGTCGTATGAGACTGTACACGCCCTTCCTAAATTGGCCTGTGATTGTTATTATAAATGGGTGAACGAGGTAGAATCGTCGGGTAGATTCATGAGAAGCGACAACCTACTTAAGTGGTACCAAATAGAAATTATTGTTCATTGTACCAAATATTATTTCTCCAAGAGTTTCGGATAGTATGGGATGTCGCGATAACTTGTGGAAATGGTGTATGGTGGAGTGGATTATGTTGGAAATTATTTGTCAATTAAACGTGGTTTTATTCCCTTTCAATTCCTTATTATTGTACAAACTTGAGATCTCCTTTAAAATGTCCTTATTTTATTTCAAAATTCATTTATATGTATGTACGAAATGTGACCTACCTGTTTTACTTGATTTCAAAACCTTGAATGGGTTTGGAAGGATTTCTTACAGAGCCTTGTGCTCACCCCCTACCTACAAATATTTCAGATTGTACTATTGAGGAGGAGTTAGGACTCAAGGAGCCCGTATCCTTGGAGATTCAGCAAGACGGGAGTGTGGATCCCGAGGAGGACTCTTAGCTAGACACTACATTTTGCTCTAGACTAGGATATTATTTTGAAACAATGTAAAGCCTAGTCATATTTTGTAATTCTGCTACATCATCATAGTTATTAAATTTGAGGGATGTAAAGACCATAGCTTGGCCTATTATTTTGGGATAACATGTAAATTTGATGGATTGATTTTATGGTAAGTAAATGGACCCGGTATGGTCATTATAGTAGAATTGCACAGGTTGGGTTTTGTGGTAGAGCTCCCCGTACAAGAGAGACTCTGCCCGAATTTTGTTACAATATAAATTGTTGAGGTAATGTTGATGGATTACTTAGTGCTCTCATGCTTAAATAGTTATTAGAATGTAATGCCGTCCAGGGTGATATTTGGGGCGTTACAGGTTTTTCTTTCATTCTTATTCATTGATGTTAGGGTAAATTTATATGTATGTTTTGACTCTTAATGACTTTTATTTGCTATGAGTTCCTTGTTTCTTAAAATTCTTGCAACTTTTATCATGTTTTGAGTAAAGTTATGGTGGGAGAACCATAAAAATCTTAGTTTTGAGGAATGGGGATTTCTCTCTCAATATTTTCTAAATCTTGGTGTTGAAAACTCTAGAGCCTTGTGTTGAGTAATATAATGATATTGATAATGATCTCTTGCTTGCTTCTCTTTAAATTTCCATATTTGAAGATATCACTTGTGAGATTTGGGGATTTTTATTGAAAATTGCTTGTAAATAGGAGATTTGTGGAATTGTTGGGTATTTGTAACACCCCGTATTTTTTTTTATATATGTATATAGTTATATGATAGATAATTGTTGTGAAAATGAGGATATGTATAATGATGTAAGAATGAATCACATAGGTTAAAACATTAGAAATGAATAATTGGGAGACAAATGGATTTGGGAAGTTTAAGTTTCAAAGACGTTTGAGATTGAAAATAGTTATTAGATAAGGTTCTAAATATTTTTTTAGGTCAAAATAATGTTTCCATTGAATCCTGAAGGTTGAAAAACCTTGGGAGAGGTAACATGAGGTACATTGAAAGCTTGGAAGTACTCCGGAATAAAAACACAAATTACGTAAATTTCGGGTATAAAGTATTTTGGACACCTCTTAATATTTTCGCCATACCTTTTTATCCTTACATCCCATTGATCTGAAATTTTTACAGTAGATAGTAGGCATCAAGGGCTACCAAAGTGTCTCTAATGAAAATTTTCCAATTCGACCTATAAATGGCTCAAAACTGCACTGAAAGTCGAGGCAGTCAAATGGTACCGGTACCCCGAAACTAGTAGCTAAACGGTACTGGTACCCAGTACCGGTACCGCTTCTCTGAAGCCTTTCGAACAGTTAAAAAGTCGGGATTTTGGGTTTTAAAACCCCATTCCAAGCCCTATTTTCCCCA
>CM042198.1:5728352-5741046 GCA_023539305.1 Ilex asprella
ATTCTTCATCTCATTCTCACCACAAACATCCTAGAGCCCTAGGAGGAGATAAAGAAAGGGAAAAACACCAAGATCAAGATTGCTTCACACCTCATAAAAATTAAAACCGAAATTTCTCAAGAACACCATTCTTCTCCCCTCTTCCTATACCATTTCACCACACCCTTACCCACATCTCTTAGAACCCTAAGAGAAGGCAAGAAGGAGAAGGAGAAGGGAGGAAGAAGATCTTTGGAGCTTGGGTTAGCTCAAAATTTTTGGATTCAAGGTAGGGTTTTCTTCCATTTTTATCCAATGAGGTTAGAGTTATTATACATGTATATTTTGACTCTAAATAGTATGTATTTGTTATGGGTTCATTGTTTCTTAGTATTTTTACAAACATTCACATGATTTGAACAAAATAATGGTTTGAAATCCATCAAACCCTAGTTTTTGGGGAAAATATGGATTTCTCTCCTTATCTTCACATCCTCTTGATTTCTAAAATGCTTGAGTTTTGTGTTGGGTATTAAAATGGTAGTATTGATGATCCCATGCCTATTTCCTTTAAACTTGTCTTTTGTAACATGATTTGCGAAATGAATATATTTCCTTAAATTATTTTATTATTTACAATGCTTGTGAAAGTTGAGAAAGTTGTGAAATTGCTTATATATGAGGTTTTTAGTATATTATTGGTATGTTACTCTTGTGTATGGTGTTGTGAGGGACTTGGATTACTTCGAGATCGGCCATAGGGTGTTAGAGGTCAGTCTATCCCAATGGGTGTGAGATGGTTACCTAATGCCCGTAATGGATTGTTGTTTGTGAGAGCAACCATTATTGTTCACTTTCAAGACAAAAGGGGTTAGTATACTAGATCCTTGGGAGGATTTTGTCAATGCTGCTGGAGGCGGTATACGCCCTTCCTAAAGAGATATAGGTGAACGAGGTAGAATCATTGGGTAGATTCATGAGAAGCCACAGCCTACTTGAGTGGCACCAAATAGAAATTATTATTCTTTGTACCAAATATTATTTTTTCAATAGTTTCGGGTAGTATGGGATGCCGCGATAACTTTTGGAAATGGTGTATAGTGGATTGGATTATGTTGGAAATTGTTTGCCAATTAAAGTTGATTTTATTCTCTTCCAATTCTTTATTATTGTACAAACTTGAGATCTCTTTTAAAATGTCCTTATTTTATTTTAAAATTCATTGATATGTATGTGCGAAATGAGACCTACCTATTTTACTTGATTTTCAAAACCTTGAATGGGTTTGGAAGGATTTTCCTACAGAGTCTTGTACTCACCCCCTACCTACAAATATTTCAGATTGTACTCTTGAGGAGGAGTTAGGACTCGAGGAGCCCGTACCCTGGGAGATTCAGCAATACGGCAATGTGGGTCCCGGGGAGGACTCTTAGCTGGACACTACATTTTGTTCTAGGCCAGGGTATTATTTTGAAACAATGTAAAGCCTAGCCATATTTTGTAATTCCGCTGCATTATCATAGTTATTTGATTTTGGGGATGTAAAGGCCATAGCTTGGCCTATTCTTTTGGGATAACATGTAAATTTGATGAATTGATTTTATGGTAAGTAAATGGACCCGGTGTGGTCATTATAGTAGAATTGCACAGGTTGAATTTTGTGGTAGAGCTCCCCGTACAAGGGAGACTCTGCCCGAATTTTGTTACAATATAAATTGTTGATGTAATGTTGATGGATTACTTAGTGCTCTCATGTTTAAATGGTTATTAGAATGTAATGCCGTCTAGGGTGATATTTGGGACGTTACAGTTTTTGAGAGAATAGTTGGTATTGTATTCTTGTATTGTTGTTTGGATAAACATGACTGAGAGGTTCCTCGTAAGGATGCTCATTTCTTCTCAAGAGGTTCCTTGTAAGGATGCTCATGCCAAAAGAGGACAGTATGTGATTTTCTCAAGAGGTTCCTTGTAAGAATATTTGAGAAACTAAGCCTTGAGGGTGAGAGGTTCCTTGTAAGGATGCTCATGCCAAAAGAGGACAGTATATGATTTTCTCAAGAGGTTCCTTGTAAGGATGCTTGAGAAACTAAACCTTGAGGGTGAGAGGTTCCTTGTAAGGACGCTCATGCCAAAAGAGGAAAGTATGTGATTTTCTCAAGAGGTTTCTTGTAAGGATGCTTGAGAAACCCAACTTTGAGGGTGAGAGGTTCCTTATAAGGATGCTCATGCCGGGGTGACAATATTATAGCATGTGTGGAAAATGGTTTATATTTTGGAAATGGATGTTTATTGAAACTTGGTTGTGATTGTTCATTTCTATTACTATTTCTACTTAAACTTGAGATCCGTTGTAAAATGCCCCTGTTTTACTTCAAAGATTATATATGCTATTTGTAAAATGAGACCAGACATTTTATATGCCTTTTATAAACCTTGTTCGAGTTTGGAAGGAATGTCGCTACGGAGCTTAGTGTTCACCCCTACAAATTATATTTTTCAGATGCGGTGCTAGAGGAGAACCTTAGAGTTGACGAGGAGGGGTGTTGGGAGGCCCCATCCGAGGGAAATCTAGATCCCGAGGTGGACATATAGAGATATAGCTTCTTTTGCACTAGACTAGAGAATTTATTTTGAGATCAGGTATAGTCTAGTATTTCGTTTATTCCGTTGCTAAGTTTGAGTGTAATTCTTTTGGAATGTAATTGCCATAGCTTGACCTATTTTTTTGGGATGATATTGTGGATATTACTTATGGTGAATAAAATTTTATTTTGTGATGTGTAAATGGACCCAGTGTGGCCAATGGAGTACAATTGAACAGGTTGTGTTTTTGGGTAGAGCTCCCCGTATAAAGGAGACTCTGCCCGTATTTTGTTAAATTAAGGACCCCCGATTTTGGAGAATTTATTTATTAATGGATTTATTTAGTGCTCTCATTATGTGAATGGTGATTAGCTAGTAATGCTTCCAAGGTGTATTTTGGGGCTTTACAGTATGACTACCCTAAGACTTTAGGACATTTCAGATCAATTTTTAATTTTATTTTTACCTAAAAACATTTAGTCGTATGATTTATATCAAAATCAAAGTCAATTTACACCAGAAATACCAAAATTATAATTTTGTCCCTCAGAACTACCATATGAGGCGAATGACGTCTATTTCAA
Source organism: Ilex asprella (assembly GCA_023539305.1). Lineage (NCBI taxonomy): Eukaryota > Viridiplantae > Streptophyta > Magnoliopsida > Aquifoliales > Aquifoliaceae > Ilex > Ilex asprella. The sequence continues at coordinate 5,731,499 of CM042198.1, forward strand.
GGTATCTTGACCTCCTAGATTCAATTGTAATATTAGTTTGACCCAAAAATTTAATAAATTTATCTAGTTACCCTTATCAACTTTATACACCTCGAAAATAAAATTTGATCCCAAAGTTGATAAGCATGAAACTCAAACTTACAAGATTATTCTTTTAATAAATATTCAAAGTTTATCTCACTATTTTAATTATTTTAAAAGTACTACCAATGTAATATCGTTTATATTTATATGAGAAACTTGATCTCACACTTTGGACCTAAACTCAATTATTTACTCTTCTGTTAAAGGTGTCATGGATGAACAAAAGAAGAAAAATGTAAGACCTGAACATGCATAACAAACATATAATATTTGTAACAAATATATTCACGTGTGCCATGCATGCATAGGATTGACAACCATAATTTAATTAAGAGTAATAATATGAGTCTTGAACCCGAATGATAAATATTTTAATATTCAGAGATAAAGCATAAATAATGATTATAGGGGTAATTGTTGTATTCTACTGTGAAAAATTAAATAGAAATGTAGAAATGTGATATGACTTTACTTTTTTATGTACATTAGCGCATGTGGAATTAAATGGGTGGCAAGCATGTGACATCAATTTATTGTCATTAAAACAAAATGTGTTAGTATATACAAGGAGTGGATTAAAGGTTCGCAATACAAATTAAATGGGTTACAAATATTAGGTTGGTGGCGGCTAAAAGAGGCGAAAAAGGGGGAACACATGCAAGGCAAGAAAAAAAAATTAATGATGAAAAATAACAAAAAAAATAAAAAAAACAAAGGAGTCTTGCACTTACAATTTCGGCAAGATCAACAACCAAAAGGAAAGAAGAAGAAACAAAGGGTAGAAGAAGGAAAGAAAAAAAAGTGTGGGTGCAAAAGTAAGAATTATAATCCATTTTCTTCTTCTAAGATGTAGAAATCCCACTCTAGTGCATACATTTTGAGTATTGCATGTATTTAAAGTATGGTATCTTGAATGTGATTTGGTTGTTGTATATATTTAAGTATAATGTTTAGTATGAACTTTGATTAAAGTATGAGGAATTTACTTTAATATTTATGTGGGTAAGTAAGGGCAGTCAGCATTGTTTCATGAAAAATAAAAGAGTGCAACTATTGTATATGGGTTAAATTTTGGTCAAGAGAAATTGTAGTTTGGTGGGTAATTAAGAATCTTGAGAATTGTTCTTGAATTTTCATCAAAATTCATGGGTATGAGTAATTATAAAATAGCATGCAATCTTATGATTTTTTAAGGAATTATGTATATTCAAGTACATTTTGGTTACTATAATTTTATGAGAAAAGTTTACTTTTGGTGTAATAGATTCGAGTAGGTAATTTTACCCGCTATGTATAGATTATTTCATGTGACTCAAATTGATTATAAATTACTAGTTCAATCAATTCGAGTAATGAACATTACTAGATGTGGATGAATTATTAAATATAAACACAGCTAAATTACAAAACTTGATTGGAGTAAACCAATTCGAGTAAAAGCAGTACTATTTGTTAAAACTTGAATGGGATTGTGAATATTGGGTGCCAAGTTGGGGGATGAGCACTATAAAGAACACTGCTCAAAAAGCTCCGGCGAAGGAGTCATCCATAAGATAAAATTTTCCTCAATGTAAGTATGCTAATATTTGTTTTTTCTGTGTAAAAATGATTAATTGTATGTGTGATTGTTTATCTTATGAGGTCAATTGTGAATCAATGGTTTATGTAAGGCTGCAAAATCCACCTTAGACGTCATTAATATCTCAAACCATTCACATCATGAGAGCAACTAATAAAATCTGTGAATAAAAAAAAATTGCATTCATCATACCTAATATCTACAACATCATCCAAAGGAATATACCAAATCATGACATTTACATCCAAAAAATCAAGTATTATCTTGAAGCGAAATAAACATAATATCATTCATATACTGTTTCAAAATGCATCTCCTAGTCTAGGACATAAAGGGAGCGACTCTAGACATTCCCCTCGAGATCCACTCTTCCCTCCAATTGAGCTTCTCAAGCTACTTTCTCTTCGACTCCGAGCTCTTCCTCTAAATCGAAATCTGAGAATATATATTATTTGTAGGAGGTGAGCACTAAGCTTTGTAGGAAAATTCTTCCAAACTCAAACAGGTTTTGAGAACATATAAAACAAGTTGATCTCATTTCACTAATATCATATATAACTTTTTGAAAGAAAACAGTACTTTCACGTTCGAACGTCACCCCAGTTATTGCTGAAACTTCCAATAAATTTTTAGCACATTTAGAGATCGATTTGAAAAAATTTCATGAAATACATTTGTGTAACCCTGGAAGTCTAGTTTCTACTGTAAAAATTTCAGCTCAAACAAACATTAGCGTAAAAAGTTATGATCAAATTACAAAGGTAGTGTCTAAAATTATTTTTACCCAAATTCTCTCTAAAGTGTGCTTTCACTCCGGAATACTTCCAAACTTCTACAACCTACCCTATTACCTCGACTAATATTTTTATTTCTACTCTTACCATATACATAGCTCAAGAATACATCATTACATATATTATCATTTCAAAATCATAATTACAATACTATATAACGTTAAGAATAGGGGGTTTACAATTTAAGCATCATAGTACTGTGATGGAGACGAGATGTCTTCATGACAGATTCCATTACTATAGTTTGGGTTATCTGTTTGATGTGTGAAAAGTAAAAGTAAATGTTTTGAGACGTCAAAGCATCGAATGTCTAAGTGACATAATTTATGTGCATAGTCGAGACATTAAAGGGAAGGAACTAAATGTTAGAATGGATTGTCTACGTGACTAAAATTAAAACAAGTGTTTTTGTTTGTCTTGTGGCCATGATTAGTTATGACAGATTCTATCTAAGTGACGGAAACTGAATTTATTATTGTGCCAGGTGTCGTTCAAAAGCAAAATAAATAGATATTTGTTGGTTTGTGTTTTCTGAGTGATGAACTTATTCCCAGATGGGGATAAATTGTGTTGTGTTTTGTTTGCCTGGGTGGTTAGACAATTATCTCTTTGTGAGACTATAGGGCAACAAAATAGGTTATTGGGAATAAATTATTGAATCGCAAATAATAGATTCCTACCGATGAGCAAGGGTGTCTCGTTACTTTCTGAAAATATTTAATGTGTACTTACTGAAGAATTTCCTTGAAAACCTTTACAGGTAAACTATAAACCAACCTACAGTCCACTATCGAAAATAGAAGTCCACTTAGGAGTTGTCGGGAATGGCTCGTGTAAGTTTCTTATTTGAAAAACTTTTGGGTTGTATATGATGTACATATTTATGTTCTCCCTTTTGGCATTTAAACAACACTTTTAAATATTTTTGAGTTATGTATATATTACATGATAACGAGCTGATGTATGACTTTTTATTAAAAAGTTATCCTAAGTTAAATATTCCAAGGATGGGTTTTTCTTTTAATACTATATTTTTATTAATACCAGGATTTTGTGTTTAAAAGTGCTTGCCTAAATTTTATTTCTCGATAATAGAATAGTGGGATTGGGGTGTTACCATTTTGTTTCAAAACCTATGTTTATGGGTTATGTACACATGGGCGTCTAGGTCGGCAATGGACAGATTTAGGTGTTTGAGTTAGTGAGTATACGTGGGTTAATGTGGTAATAATAAGTACATGTGTATTTGTGTACATTGTGAATTATAGTTTAATTATTGGAAGCATAATGGATCTTCCTAAGGGTTAGAATCAAGGGGAAGGGAAGGTGGCTGAGACAAGAGATGAACAACAAGGAGGGCAGGGAGGGTGAACAAAATCAACTTAACATGATTCAGAGGGCATTGTAAATGATGGTGTAGGTGGCGGCATGAACAAATTAGATTGTGGAATTGGCATGGGAGATTCAGACAACCGCTAGAGCAAGACCATCTGTACCCCTTGGGGGACCATGAGGTACGATTCTTAAAAGGTTTATGAAGTTGGACCCTCTAATGTTTATAGGAATAATTAATCCATCGGAGGCAAAGGACTAGCTTGAGTAGATGGAATCAATTTTCAAGGTTATGCAACTCTTTGATTATCAACGAGTGACACTCGTAACATTTATGCTAAATGAGGAAGCACGATTTTGGTGGGAGGCTACCAGGTGATTGTTGGTTGCACAAGTGGTAGGTGTCGAAAGTCAATTAGCCAGTAATATGGCTCTAGCACCACTCTGTTTTACTTGGTATCAATTCATGAGAGTTTTCAATAAGAAGTATTTTCCCAAGTCTTATCGATATGAGTAGGAGATAGAATTTATGACTTTGACTCAAGGTATGATGTAACTGGCAGAGTATGAAAAGAAATTTACTATATTGTCACGTTTTGTTAAAGCTTTTGTTCAAACTGATAAGGCTTTGTACAAGAAGTTTTTGTGGGGGTTAGCTTACCTCATAAGAAGTTGACTCTCGGCCTTTGAGTTAACAAGTTATGTGATCTTGGTTAAAAAATCTTTAGTTGTTGAAAAAAAGATGAAAGAGAATTTGAGGAACGGCGAGAGGAATTCAGAAAAAGGAAGTTTGACACTGTACCTGGTATGGGTTCCATATCTGGGGGTTAGACTTCTGGGCAGATAGGGCAAGGACCACAATTCTCGTAAATAGGATGTGTTGGAAATTCTCATAAATCTAGTGGTTAACACGGTTATAATTCCTTTAAAACATCGATAGGATTTCAGAGTAGGGGCCAATCGAGTGGACAAGATGCTAATGTTACTTGTTTTAAATATGGAGGAGAAGGGCATATCGCTCAGAATTGTCAAATAGGGTCAGCTAGTGGAGCTTGACAATGTTATGAATGTGGGAAGATGGGGCACTTTGCACATGAATATCAAACCAAATTTGACATGTCACATTCAGTGGGCAGTGTAAATCTGGGTAGAAAAGATATGTTAGCATCAGTAGGGGTGCAAGGTGAGAGAAAAGGGCCTACTAGTACATCTGGGACTCAGGGGCAAGTTTTCGCTATAACAAAGCAGGATACCTATGCCTCACCTAATGTGGTAACAGGTACCATTTCTGCATTAGGTGACAATGCTCGGATTTTAATTGATCGTAGTTCCACACTCTTTTGTTGCACACGCCTATAGTAAGCATTGGAAACACCTTACCACACCTTTGAATTATCATTTATCTATAGCAACCTGTAACGCCTCAAAACACACCCTGGACGACATTACATTCTTTAACTATTCATATCAAGAGAGCACTAATAAAATCCCTTAAGAAATAAGACTTCGTTAGTCATCCACCAATAATTACAACATTATCCTAAAGAATAAGCCCAAGTCATGGCTACTACATCTCAAAAATTCATGAAAGAAACGTAGCAGAATAAACAAAAGAAACTAGACTACACAATGTTCCAAAAGAATGTCCTAGTCTAATACAAAATGAAAGGAAGCCGCTCTATGCGTCCACCTCGGGATCCACACTCCCGTCAAGTGGAGTCTCCCAAGTAGCGGGCTCCTCGACCCTTATGTCCTCCTCTAGCGGGTAATCTGAAAAATGTTAGCGATAGGGGGTGAGCATGAAGCTCTGTAGAAATATTATACCAAACTTATACAAGGTTTAGAAAAGCTTTTAAAACGGTCGGTCTCATTTTTAACATAACATAGATACATAATTTGAAATAAAGCGGTGACATTTAAAAAGGATCTCAAGTTTATTTAAAAATATTACTTAAATGAATAAATGAGCACCTCATACAAATAATAATCATTAATGGTCATAAACAATTTCCAATAATTCTTTCGGTACGTGGCATACTTTGGGGTAACCTCCACCTCCTTTTAGGTCACCTTTGATTCTCAAGCATCCTTACCGGGAACCTCTTGAGAATGGGTGAGCATCCTTACATGGAACCTCTCACTAATCGCTACATTGTTTCCCAAGCATTCTTACAGGGAACCTCTTGGGAATGGGTGAGCATCCTTACATGGAACCTCTCACTAATCACTACATTGCTTCCCAAGCATCCTTACCGGGAACCTCTTGAAAAGAGGTGAGCATCCTTACAAGGAACCTCTCACTATAACGGACTTATTTCTCAAGCATCCTTATTGGAAATCTCTTGAGAAATAGTGAATATCCTTACAAGGAACCTCTCACTCATGTGCATCACAAACAACCCAACCAACCATACAATTCTAATCTTTATCTCAATTTACTAGCATCTATCAAAAATTCCCAAAATATATCATGTCACAATTCCATAACCAACTAAGAAAAGTACATGAGATCACAATAGCATCATTTTATGGTTCAATATGAAACACTAAGGTTTTGAAATCAAGAATTAAGCAAAAATTTAGAGAAAAGTTCATCTCTCTTGAAATCTAGGGTTTTTAGCCAAGAACAAGGATTTAATGGTTACCTACCATTAATATTGTTTAAAGCATGGTAATAATCATAAGAATATCAAGAATCAATGATCTATAGCATACATATAAGATTTAGAGTGGAAAGAGTACATATAAGTAAACCCTAGCCTCAATACAAGTGAATGAGAGAAAATCCCTACCTTTTGTTCTTGAAAATTTGGATTTTGATGGACTCCAAGATGCAAATCCCTTCAAATCAAGTGTTTCTCTCTCTCTTTCTTCCTCTCTTAGAGTTCTAAGAGGTGTGGGGTGAGAATGGAATGGAAGAATGGGGCAAATGAGGTTTAGAGGGGTGTTTTAAAACACCAAAATCCTGTCTTTTTTTTACTGATCGGCAAGCCTCAGACAAATCGTACCAGTACGCGTACCGGTACGGTTTAGCTACTAGAGTTCGGCGTACCCGTATAGTTTGACTGACAAATTTTTGTTTCAACTTCCAGAGCAGTTTTGACCCATTTAGAGGTCGAATTGAAAAATTTTCATGAGATACACTTTTGTATCCCTGTATGTCTACTATCTTCTGTCCACATTTCAGATCAATTGGATCTAAGAATAAAAAGTTATGGCCAAAATACTAAGCGGTATCCAAGATCTCTTTTTACCCAAATTCTTTAAAGTGTGTTTTCATTCCGGAATACTTCCTAACTTCTAATACACCCCATATTACCTCTCCCAAGGTTTTTCGACTTTCTGGATTCAATGGAGACCTTTGTTTGACCTAAAAATATTTATTTTTGTGATTAATCATAATACCCAAGTAAATGTTTACCAAAGCTTTAGAATACAAGGGCTAAATCAATTTTTAATTGATTTGTTCTTTCGAAGCCCAACATACCACCATTAGTACTCTATCATTGTCCATTTACAACAATGGAATGATGAAATGCCTAGCTCAAAAGCTTGGCAAACGAGGGTTAAAATTTCAAGTTTTTACTAAGTGTACCTGTATGCGTACCGATATGGTTTACCTACGGGACCTCGCCGTACCAGTACGCGTACCAATACGATTTGCCCAGTTTTGCATGTTTGGCCTATTTTTCATTTACAATTCATTCTAAAAGCTTTCGAGACCAACCCAAACTTATATAACATACATTTGTACATCAATTAGAGTTGGCACAAGTTCTATTACATGCGGGGGTTTATAATCCACCCCCTTTAAAGAAAGTTTCATCCTCGAAACTTACTTCAAGTGGTGAACAAATGAGGATAGTTCTCTTGTATCTCCAGCTGGGGTTCCCAAGTAGCTTCCTCCACCCCATGATGTTGCCACAAGACTTTCACCAATTGAAAGACTTTGTTACGAAGCACTTTCTCGTTGGTATCGAGAATTTTCACCGGTTGTTCTTCATATATTGCTCCATCTCGAACTTCTATATCTTCCAAGTCCACGACTGGCGTTGTATCCGTTTGACATTTCCGTAGCATTGAAACGTGGAACATGCACCCCTGACAACTGAGCTGGTAACCACTACTAATACGCCGCTTTGCCCATAACTTTGATCACTTCAAATGGTCCAGTATATCTTGGCGCTAACTTATCCTTCTTGCCGAAATGGAACACTCCCTTCTTGGGTGAACTTTGAGGAACACATAGTTCCCTTCTTAGAACTCCAATGGTCTTCGTCTTCTATCCGCATCGCTTTTCTACCGGCTTTGTACCGTGCGTAGCTTATTATATATGTATGTTTTGTTCTAAATGTTATATATATGATTTGAAATCATCCTCTCTTAGTCTTTTGGACAAAGATCACATGTTTTTAACAAATTTAGGGTTGAATACCTATGAAATCTCTTTTTGTGTTTCAAAGCCCTAGTTTTTGGAGAGTCATGGATTTTCTTTTTAAATTTGTCCTTTATTATTGGTGTTGGAACCATAGAAATTTGTGTGGAGTAATAAAATAATGTGGTTGTGATCTCTTGTATTTTTCATAATAGGTTATTGGAATTGTCACATGATGAATTTGAAAATTTTTAAAATAGCTTGCAAATTGAGAATATGTTGGTTTCCTTATTGCATGGTTGTTGTGACGGACTTGAATTACCTTCGAGAGATGTCGTAGAGTGTTAGAGGTTAGTCTATCCCAATAGGGTAAGATGGTTGTCTAACACTTGTAGTAGACTGTTATAGGTTAGTCTATCCCAACGGACTTGAATTGCCTTCGAACTAGGGTTGGTATACCTTTCCTGGGGAGGGATTCGTCACTGCTATTGGGATGGTAGACGCCCTTGCTCAAAGTGATTGTGATGTGTGAACTAGGTATAATCATTGGGTAGATTCTTGAAAAATAATCAACGTAAATGGCACGGGGATGATGATTCGCACTTTTTTGTGTGTCTGAATTATATTAAAATATTACACCCAAGTATAGGTGGTCGAATTGTAGTTTTCTCGGTTTTAAGTCCAAGTATCGATCCCACGAAGAGTTAAGTAATGCTAAAGAAAAATAAAAAAATAAAAATAAAATAAATACAGTTAAATGGTTTGTTTGGAGTAGTTTGATGTTTGATTGCTTGCGGTGTGAGCTTAGTCTAATTAACTGGTTTTAAAATAAAAGGCAGGCGGAAGTAAAGTGCAGATATAATAAAGTGCGTAAATAAAGCAGATAACTGACAAGAAATTAAAAGATACCCTTCAGTTTAGGGATCCATATGCTTTGTATTGCTTAAGTTACTGGAAATGCTACCTCACAACAATTAACTTCCATTTTACTGGAAAGCTAACCGGCAGGTCTGATGTATATAAACCATAACACAGCTGCTTCTTAGGCTACACTGGTGGTAATATTTTGTGACACAGCTGCTTCTTAGGCCACACTGGTTATAAATATGCCAATTGATTAATTCAAGTAAATTCGCAGGTTGTGTATATTATCTCCCAGCAACTTGTCAGGTTAGCTAGAAGTAAGAAATCATAACACAGCAACTTGTCAGGTTCGCGGTGTTTAGATATGTCAACCAGACGGAATACTGGAATTATTCAATAGGTTCTCATGATTGCAAATGCGTATAAATAAGCCATAACCCAGTCGCTTATTAAGCTATGCTGGTGGTACTATATAACATAACCCAGCAACTTCTTAAGAAAGCTGGTTACATAACCGCCA
>CM042198.1:5741146-5756604 GCA_023539305.1 Ilex asprella
ATTATTAAATCTAGCTTAGTTTTAAATTAGTCACTTCACAATTCAATTCCAATTGTTTAAATAAAATTGAATTGATACAAAGTTAGTACTTGAAATTTTTTAGTAATAATTCTCAGTGGGAATGATACTTTACTTATCACTTTATTACTTGTTGATCGTGTAAATTGTCAATACCAAAATCGGACAACAAGTTTTTGGCGCCCTTGTCGGAGAATTATTCTAGTAATTATACAATATTAATTTCAATCAATTTGATCTTAGTTTAATCTTATTTAATTTTCTTTTTTAATTGTTTTAATTTTTTGTTTTAATTATTTTCGCAAACACACTTGAATTTTGTATGCAAACAAGATCTACAGGTCAAGAGCTACTACCATATGAAAACGATATTGAAAGAAGACTCCAAAACTTGCGAAAGCAGTGTCAAGGAGTAGATAATCAAGAAACTATGGCAGAAGATGAACAAAAATCGCTAAGGGATTTTGCTATGTCATTTGTTACAAAAATCGTCAAGCATTCAAAGGCCCGCAATTCAAACAAACAACTACGAGATCAAGTCGAGTACCATTCAAATGATTCTGAATTCAGTGAAGTTTGGGGGTTTTCCTGGCCATGACCCAAACAATCATTTGATGAGTTTTCTAGAGATATGCGACACATTCAGATACAATGGGGTTTTTGAAGATGCGATTAGACTCCGACTTTTTCCTTTCTCACTTCGTGCTAAGGCAAAGAGTTGGTTATTTACATTACCGTCGGGTTCTGTTACCACATGGACAGATTTAGTTCAAATTTTTTTAGCTAAATTCTTTCCGCCAGCTAAAACTGCAAGGATGAGGAACAGTATCACTTCATTCGCACAATATGATTTTGAAACTCTATATGAAGCTTGGGAGCAATTCAAGGAGTTATTCTGAAAATGCCCTCACCGTGGTATTCCTGAATGGTTGCAAGTTCAAATGTTCTATAATGGGTTGTTCAGTGCTACCCGAACCAGTATAGATGCAGCAGCAGGAGGGGCATTAATGGAGAAATTTTTTTATGAAGCTTATGAGTTGTTGGAGACGATGGCTGCCAAAAATTATCAGTGGCCCTCTACAAGGATCAATCAACCAAAGGTGGCAGGAATTTATGAAGTTGATGCAGTTACTGCATTGGCTGCACAGGTTGCTAGACTGTCAAAGAAAATTGATGCTCTAGGGGTGCCGCATATTCAGAGTGTGGCAGTTGTTTGTGAATTGTGTGTTAGGAACCATCCAAGTGATCAATGTGCAATTAATCCAAAGTCGGTACAATATATTGAAAACCACAATAGGTAGCAATATAACAATAATTTCAACAATTATAACCCTGGTTGGAGGAGTCATCTGGGCTTTTCATGGAATAATAATCAAGCCCAAACTTCTACTTCAACACAATCATACCCACCATGCTTTTAGAATCAAGCTTCACCACAGCAGGAAAAGAAGTTGAATTTGGAGGAGCTACTTTCCAGGTACATATCACAGAATGAGACAAGGATGAATAGTATGGAAGTATCAATCCAAAACCGAGAAAACCAAATGGGTCAGCTTTCTCATGCCATTAACAACTGAGCTCAAGGCACTCTACCTAGTGATACAGAGATCAATCCTAAGAAGGAAGGTAAGGAGCATTACAACGTTATTACATTACAAAGTGGAAAAGAGTTACCTGAGGTTGCTGGTGGAACTCCAAAATAATCACATGTAGATGACACTAAGGGTAAAGAAAAAGATAGCAAAGAATGTGGACCATGAAAAGAAAGAACAAGAACGAGGTGCATGTTCTAATGGAGGTAATCCTAGACCTATTATGCCTCCTGTGCCTTTGCCACTACGTTTACAGAAACAAAAATGGGATAAGGAGTTCTCTAAATTCATGGAAGTTTTTAAGAAGCTCCAAATAAATATCCCTTTCATAGAACAGTGGAGAATATGCTTAACTATGTTAAATTAATGAAGGAAATTTTGTGAAGGAAGAGAAAGCTAGGCGATTTCGAGACAATGGCACTCATGGAGGAATGTAGTGCCATTCTTCAAAAGAAGCTACCACCAAAGCTCAAAGATCCGGGTAGCTTTACAATTCCTTGCACAATTGGCAGTCAGATTTTCAGGAAAGCATTATGTGACTTGGGAGCTAGTATTAATTTGATGTCGCTCTCAATCAACAAGAAATTGGGTTTGAAAGAAGCAAAACCTACTAATTTCACATTGCAGCTTGCGAATAGATCACTCACTTATTCAAGGGACATAGTTGAGGACGTTCTAGTTAAAGTGGATAAGTTCATTTTTCTAGCTGATTTCATAGTCTTAGATTGTGAGGAAGACAGAGAAATACCTATTATTCTTGGGCGGCCATTCTTAGCAACGGGGAGAACACTTATTGATGTACAGAAAGGTGAGCTAACTATGCGAGTCCAAGATCAAGAGGTCACATTCAATGTATTTTCAGCTATAAAATTTCCAGAGAAAGCGGAAGAATGTTTAGGGTTGATGTGGTTGACAAGGCAGTGAATGAGGTATTTGTAGGAAGATATATTTCAGGTCCTCTTGAGAATGCCAAGCTATATAAAGAGCAGGTGTTCCTACATGGAGCGGTTGAAAGTCGAGGAAGCTAATTCAAAGAGAACTTTCAAGGTGAATGGGCAAAAATTGAAGCAATATTGGGGCGACGACAATGATCATGAAAAGACCTCAAGTACCCTTGTCGACTCGGGATGAAACAAGAAGTAGTTAGGCTGATGACTATAAAACAAGCGTTAATTGGGAGGCAACCCAAATTTTAGTTTCTAAGTTTCATTTCATTTTATTTTAATTTAGTTTTTTATAAGAAATAATGTAGTTGGTTAGTTAGTTAGGGCATTTTAATTGGTACATCAATTCCTTGCAGATCCCAATGGTTGAACATAAAGTTGGAGCACACATAAAGCCTTACTAAGAGCTAAGAATAACCCCCCATATGTTTCCTGAATACACTACCTTTTTTGAGTGTTGAATGTATTTAAAGTACGGTATCTTGTATGTGTTTTGGGTGTTGTATATATAAAAGTATGATGTTTAGTATGAACTTTCGTTAATGCATAAAGGATATACCTTAATATTTATGTGTAAGTGAAATTAGTATTGTTGCATGAAAAATAAAAGAGTGGAATTATTGTATGTAAGTTAAATTTTGGTCAAAAGAAATTGTAGTTTGGTGGGTAATTAAAAATCTTGTGAATTGTTCATGAAAATTCTGGGGTATGAGTCATTATAAGAGAGCATTCAATCTTACGATTTTATTGGGAATTTTGTAGATTCAAGTATACTTGTGTTACTATAATTCTATTGGGAATTTTTTAGATTCAAGTATATTTACTTTGGGTATAATGGATTCGAGTATGTAATTTTACCCACTTTGTATAAATTTTTTCATATGACTCGAATTGATTATAAATTATTAATTTAATGGATTCCAGTAATTAACATTACTAGGTGTGGATAAATTATTGAATGTGACAAGGTTAAATTACGAAACTTGATTCGAGCAAACCAATTCGAGTAAAAGTAGTATTATTTATTGATACTCGAATGAGATTGTGAATATTGAGTGTCAGGTTCGGGGACGAGCGCGGCCAAAAATGCTACTCAAGAACCTTCGACAGAGGAGTCAACCACAAGATAATTTTTTTTGCAATGTAAGTATGCCAATCTTTGTTTTATCTATGTAAAAATGATTAATTGTATGTGTGACTATCTATCTTATGATTTCTATTGTGAATCAACGGTTTAAGCGTAATAGTACTACTATGTAGACAAGATGTCTTCATGATAGATTGCTATATTATGGTTTGGATTGTCTGTGTGTGCAACGCCTCAAATACCACCCTGGACGGCATTACATTTTAAAACCGTTTACTTCATGAGAGCACTAAATACATTCATCAATAAGAAAATGTTCCATTCGTCATATATAAAATTAACCATATCATTCCAAAAGAATAAGCCAAGCTATGGCCACAATATCTAAAGAGTATGCCAACAATGGCATTTACATCCTCAAAAGAATTAAAATTAAACTTGCAGTAGAATAAAAAAATACCAACATAGACTTATCTCAAAAGAATCTCATATTCTAAAGCAAAAGGAATAATCTAGAACATAAGGGTATATAACCCTACACATCTATCTCGGGATTCGTGTCTCTCGCTATAAAAGCTTCCCAATGTCCCGGCTCGTCAGTTTCGAGCTCCGCCTCTAGACACAAACCTGAAATATGTCTTTTGTAGGGGGTGAGCACGAAGCTCTATAGCAAAATTCCTCCCAAACTCGAACAAGGTTTAGAAAAGCATATAAAAAGGCCGGTCTCATTTCACAAATAGCATATATAATCTTTGAAGTAAAATATGGACATTTTACAACTGATCTCAAGTTTAAGTAGCACTAGCAATAAAAATGAACTATAACAACCAAGTTCCAATAAACATCCATTTCCAAAGTATAAACCATTACCGACACATGATATAATATTGTCTTTCACGGTATGTGCATCCTTACAAAGAACCTCTCACTATCCAGGTTAAGTTTCTCAAGCATCCTTACAAGGAACCTCTTGAGAAAATCACATACTGTCCTCTTTTGGCATGAGCATCCTTATAAGGAACCTCTTGAGACAATTACATACTGTCCTCTTTTGGCATGAATATCCTTACAAGGAACCCCTCATCCTCAAGGTCTTGTTTCTTTGGCATGAACATCCTTACAATGAACCTCTCACCCTCACGGTTAAGTTTCTCAAGCATCTTTACAAGGAATCTCTTGAGAAGGAATGAGCATTCTTACAAGGAACCTTTCACTTATGTTTGTCCAAACAACCATACAAGCAATATATTACCCTCTATTTTCTCAAATACCCAACAATTCCACAAGTCCTCAATTTACAAGCAATTTCTAAGAAAATCCCCAATTCTCATAAATGATATCTTCAAATAGGGCAATTTAAAGAGAAACATGCAAGAGATCATTATCAATATCATTACATTACTAACACAAAGCTCTAGAGTTTTCAACACCAAGATTTAGTGAACATTGAAAGAGAAATCCACATTCCTCAAAAACTAGGGTTTTTATGGTTCTCCCACCATAACTTTGCTCAAAACATGATAAAGCTTTCAAGAATATTAAGAAACAAGGAACCCATAGCAAATACATATCATAAAGAGTCCAAACATACATATTTATTAACCCTAACATAAATGAACAAGAATGGGAGAAAACCCCTACCTTGGCTCTTGAATAACTAGGGCTTGAATCTTGAATCACTCTTAAATCTTTTTTTTCTCACTTTAGACCTTGAGCTTTCTCCTTCTCTCTTCCTCTCTAAGTGTTTCTAGGGTTAGAGGGGCCGAAATGGGGCGAAAAGAGGCGTCTTAATTTATTTGTAGGGCGAAAATCGGGCAAAGAACGCAACTTTTAACTGTCAGACCTCTTTCGGCAGTACCAGTACTGTACCGGTACGGTACAGTTCTGGAGCACAGTACCGGTACGGTAAACTCATTGGACCAAATGATTCCGGAACATAGTACCAGTAGGGTTTTGCCCAGTTTTACCTATTTCCTCCGTTTTTCATTTCCAATCCATTCTAAACCCTTCCAAGGTCAACCCAAACTTACACAACATACATTTGCACATCAAACATAGTTGATAAAAGTTATATTACAAATCATTTCGTATATTCAGGAGCTAAAATCAAGTTTTGACTAATATTTACAATATTAACATTTCCTACGGTTATAACTCATGAGGTTCATTTCTACACCATTATATATATTAAATTACTAAAAAAATTATTATTATATTAATTTAACATGTGGGGGTTTACAGTGTGACATGTGGAATGTAAAACTAAATGTTTTGAGATGTCAAAGCGTAAGATGTCTAAGTGACGTAATTTATGTATGTAGTCAAGATGTCCTAGGGACAAGAACTAAATATTAGAATGGGATTGTCTACATAACAAAAAGTAAAATAAGTGTTCAAGTTTGCCTTTGTGATTGAGATAAGTTATGGTAGATTCTGTCTAAGTGACGAGAATTAAAATTATTGTTGTGCCATGAGTCGTTCAAATGATGAATAAATAGATATTGACGAAAATTGTTGTGCCATTTGTTGGTTTGTGTTGTCTTACTGACGAACTTATTCCAAGAAAGGGATAAATTGTGTAGTATTTAGTTTGCCTGGGTGGTGAACCTTTTCAGGTAAATTGTACACCAGCCTACAGTCCACTACCGAAAATAGAAGTCCTTAGGAGTTGTCAGGAAGGGCTCGTGTCAATTCCTTGTTTTAAAAACGTTTGGGTTATATATGACATAAATGTTTGTTCTCCCTTTTGGCCTGTAAGCAACACTTTATAATATTTTTGGGTTATGTATATATTATAAGGTAGCGATCCGATGTGCCGCACAAATATGACTCTATTAAAGTGTGATCCTACGGTAAATATTCCTAGCACGGATTTTTTCTTTTAATACAATATTTTTATTATTAGCAAAATTGTCAATGTAAAACACGAGTAAATTTGAAGTTTTTATGAAAAATGACAAAATGGTAATTTGTCACTATAGGACGGGTTGCAAACCTGAATCTTTCTAGATCTTGGATGACAAAACGGACCTTATCGTTGGATTCGTCTAGCGAAATCTAGTCACCTTGTCAGATTTCGTTTAATTCAGAGATAGTCAAATTTTTCACGTTTTACTAGACAATCGGGTCTCGGGTGACCCCAAAAATAAAATTTTTATTAAAATTGTGAAAATCGGAAAATAATTGAAGGCAAGTGAAATATAAAAATATTTTGGACTTGAACCTGAACGAAATTTAATCGTTTTGGGGCAAAAATGGACCTGGAAAAAGAGAATCATGTGACACATTGTGGACCAAGCAATTGAAGGATATAAATAAGGGAGAAAATCATATTTCTCCCCTTTTCTTCAGCTGATTCCAACGTAAGAAAGAAGAGAGGGAAAGAGCTTGGATTCTCCACCTTCTCTCTACGATCTATGTCACTCCGTAGCTCGAATCCATGCGGGCCAAGAACGAAAGTCAGTCTCCTCGACAAGGGCTACGCGTCCATGCCAAAAATGAAGGTTTTCACTGAAGGGTTGAACAAAAATTTGGGAAATCTTGGATCCGAGCTTGGGTTGAATTCTTGAAGCTTCCTGTGTTGTTTCTACGCTTCAAGAGGTAGGGTTCCCTCCTACTTAGATTTATTTTACAACCTAGAATGTTGATATGAAATGGATAGGTTGATAGAAGTATATATCACTTGCCTATTGTTGTTGATTTAGTGAAATGGGTATTGAAAATGGGTAGAATAAATTCTATCTTAAATTGGGTATGTGAAAATTGCTTAATGTAATTTCTTGAGTTATGTACCTTGTGGGCATGCTATGTGTTTACGTTATGCCTTGAGAATTAAGTGTGTTATTGTTAAATTATGTGATGAAATGCTTGGGTGTTGTTTCAAATAACATGTTGATATGTACATATTGACACATTAACATTGTGAAGAATAATGAGAATTGAATGTTTACGCTATAATTTTGTCATGGGATATGTGGAATGCGTTGAAATAGTTCATGTGTCACTCATAGCATATTTGTTGCAACGAGGTATTACATTGCATATGCATAGGAACATCGTATTATGTGGGTGTGGGTGCATGATTGTTGTTAACACCACACTTAGTGGATGACTGGTGGGCTCGAGTAAGTTGGGTCGAAGACCTAGCCGAGTCTCATGGTTTACATGGTTAACAGGGTTGGGGTTAGCAAGAAGGGCTAGAAGATCCCTCGGGTGTAAGGCCCGGTGATTAAGATATGCACTTCCTTGGTTCAGTCCATGAAGTGTATGGGTGTACGAGAAACCCTCGTTGGAAGCCCGTAAATTTTGTGTGGGTTGGGTGACCCTTGGTGCAAGTCTATAAACATCCACCCCTATAAAGACCCTAGATTAGTGAATGCCATTTGATGTGTAAGATAATTGACGAATTCATATACATTGGCATTTGCATGTGTTGAGGAGCTGGGAAGGTCTCGGTTGATGTGCGTGAGTGAGTCTAACCTCATGCAATGACATGACAGTTTAAATTCCAACATTAAATGCATATTCTTGCTTGCAATGTTATGAATTGTAGATTGTTTGAATGTGAACATTTCATGTGCATTTGGGTTGGGGAATAGTCTATTTAGGAGATACTCTATATGGAAAAACAGGTGAGATCCCAAATTTTTTGAAGTAGTTTAAACAAAATTATGTGGACCAAATTCTTTATAGGGTGGAAGAATGTAAAACCCGGGTAAATTTGAACTCTTTTTGAAAAATGACAAAACGATAATTTACCACTACAATGCGGATTTAAAATAAGTATTTCTCTAGAGCTCGGATAGCACAACGGACTTCACCGTTTAATTCGTCTCGCGAAACTGAGTCACCCAGACAATTTTTTTCCAATTCCTAGATAGTCAAATTTTGCCCGTATTTCGAGACGACTGGGTGGTGGTTAACCTCACAAAGGTCCCCACAAATAAATTTTATATAATTTTCTTATAATTGAATTAAAGTTCAAATAAAATTAATTCGAACTTAAACCGAGATGAATTTAATTATTTCGGGAAGAAACCAGATCATTTAGAAAGATCTAGAAAGTTCTAAAAGATTTTAGAATATTCCTAGGATATTTCACATTTTAGAATATTCCTCTAGAATAGTCGTAGGAGTCCTGAAGGCCTATAAATAGGGGCCTTGGTTATAAAATTCGGAGGAAAACACATTGGTGACCTCCCAAAGAGAAGGCAAGAGAAGTTGCGAACAAGGGGAGAAAGCTGAGTTATCAAATTCAAACAATGATTTTAAGGTACGGGGTGGTATGCATTATGCTCTTCTTAAATCTCTTTGCAAAGATTATTTATTTGATTTTTCTATGATTTGTAGTTCAACTTGTGTTATCGTTATTTTAAAATTTTCATTGAATATCATTGAATATTTTTGTCTCATTGATCATGTTATGCGGATATTGAGACGGGATCATGGCAGCCGATAGCCGATGCATCAACCAGCTGGGAGACCCGTGGAATCGGGTTGAGATGGGATGGTTGGTGTGGTGTCAGATCTATGTTAAGATTTTGTATGACCTCTGATATGTAAATTTGATATTGGTATCTGTTGATTGAGATACTTTGTGATACGCGATTATTGTAATTAAGCATAGTTTTCCTCGTCATATTGTATACTTCCTCGCTTTATTTAAAATTCTCAGGCTAATTTTAGAGAAAAGATAGGAACGAGATAATCAAAATATTAAAGACGAGGAGATGTCGATGTAATTAATGTATTAATTATATTGAGAGATTTATGTATATTGGCGAATTCATTTGTATTGGGAGATGATTTTGATAAATAAAATTTATTGGGACAATTAGTGCTCTGTTATTTTATTTGGGTGTTTTTATATCAATTAACGTCTCCGAAAAGAAAAAAAAATCAGAGTGTTACAAAACAATTTTAGGTGCGGATTACACGCCGGTGGATGGATCACATTTAGGCCATCAAGGGTGAAGAAAAGACGAGATGTGGCTCCATTTTGGGATTTTGTAAAATCATTGCAAAAAGTTAGTTTTTGGCATGTGAAACTATGTAAATGAATGTAATAGAAATTGTATGTATCAAGTAGTATATAGGAAATGGTATTAATCATGTATTGGAAGGATGTGGAAGGGTTTGGAATGGATTGAAAATAAAAAATAGTTAAAACAAGCAAATCTGGACAGAGAATACAGATACTGAGTACCAGTACCATCTGGTCCAAAATGCAAATAGTTCTGGTACCATTTTTCCAGTAGGCAAATGGTACCAGTACTAGGTATCGGAACTCTTTCCAAAATTTCAAATTTTAAAACTGTTTTGCCATGTTTTTAGGCTATGTTTTCCTCACTTCAAATGATGTAAATGGACTATAATGGAGTATAAATCATGGTGTATTGGACCTTGGTTGGATCCATTGAACAATTGAAAATGGGTTGAAATTGTGGGTTATAATCCCGGTTAAAGAGAACGTTATCGACGTGGTGTTGGGTAAAGCGACATCCACAAGTATTTCCACGGGTTGATAGTTGATCAACGGACTAATAATTGAACCTTGGTTTTTGGGGCATCACATTCTATCTAAAAGTGGTTGACTAAATTTTATTATCCAATAATAGTATAGTGTCATTGGGGTGTTACAAAAAGATAATGGAAATGAAAAAACAAAGGGAACTTACAAGGTGCAAAAGCTTGAAGATATCTGTAATGGAGGAAAAAGAGAAATAGAGAAAATTGCCCTTAAAATAATAGAGAAGAGTTGTAAGACCCTATGTTAAAATTAAATAATGATAATATTATCTTAAGAGTTCACCTAAGATGAATAAAATGATAGTAGAAACTTAGAATCATTGTTAAAAGATTGATTATAAAACTTTAATTTTGTGCGTATTTACGTTCGGGGTAAATTGAGTTTTGGAGATGTTTAAATTTGAGAAAGGTGATTAAGTAATTTCATAAATGTTTTTAGGTCAAAATAAAGTTTTCTTTGAATCCGAAAGGTCAAAAAACATTGGAAGAGGTTATATGAGTTGTATTAGAAGTTTAGAAGTATTCTAGAGTTAAAACCTATATTGGATAGGATTTGGGTAGAAAGGAATTTGACATAACCTTAGTATTTTAGCTATAAATTTTTACCCTAATGTCCGATTTACCTAAATTTATAAAGTAGAAACTATACTTCAATTTCACAAAAATTTCGTGAATCAACTTCTCACTAGGTCAAAATCGAGTTAGAAATCTAAGGTAAACTTCTACCAGCACCCACACGGTAATTCTCTATTTTTCAAACTATAAATACCCTAGGGCCGTGATCTAAAGATTATTTACCTAATTTTCAACCCCAAGAACCCTAGGAAAGTCGAGGAGAAGAAAAAGAGGAAGAACAAGCTAAATTTTGAAGGATTGACATGGAGTAATCACAATGAAACACGTTACAATCAAGATCTCAAGAATCAAGGTAGGAGTTTCTTCCTAAACTTGTTGATTGAGGCTAGGATTAATATATATGTTTAGATTCTAAATCGTATCGTATATACGATTTAGAATATGTTATAAAATTATTGTTTCTTGGTTTTCTTGCAAATCGTATCATGTCTTGAATGAGGTTATCGTTTGATAGCCATAAAAACTCTTGTTCTTGTTATCAAAACCCAAGTTTTCAAGAAATATAGGTTTTACCCTTGATATTACAATGTTCTTGATTAAAAAACTCTCGTATTTTGTTTGAACTATAAAATTATATTTCTTGATGATCTCTTGCATATTTTCTTAAGTTGTTATGTTGGAAAAATACATGTGAAATTATGGTTCTTGGTTTACCTGTGATTTAGTGAATTGGTTTGTTATTGTATCCCTTGTGTGGATGTTTTTGATAAACATAGGTGACCGTTGATTGGATATCGTAGAGTGGGTAGATGCATTTCTTACTTCAAGTGTGTTCAAAGGTTTTCTACCACTCGTAGTGGGGTTGGTGCCTTGCGAGGACTAAACTACTATTCGCTCACGGATATCATGACTAAAGGCTAGTATACTATTCCTAAGTTGGATTCGTTACAGCCTATGCGGCGGTATACGGCCTTCCTAAAGTTATGTATCCTTGCGATGATTGCGTGTGTGTGGGGAGGCCAGGATATTCTCAAAGTGTGTATTCATACTAAGTCTTACAACATACCTGAGACACAGTATTGGTAATGATTTGTTGTTTGGAAGTTGGTTTACCTTATCATTTAATTTATTACTACTACGTAAACTTGACATCTGATGAATTGTCACGGTTTTATTTCAAAAGTTATAAATGATATTTGTGTAAAATGAGACCGACCGATTTTATATGTTTTCAAAATCTTGTTCGAGCTTGGGAGAATTTTCCTACATAGTAGGGGTGTTCACCCTACCTAACGGATAGGAAATATAGTTTTCCGCCTACCTACCCGATACTTTGCGGCAGAATTTTTTCTTACCCTACCATACCCGATCAAATGTAGTATTCCTATCCGACTTCCTACCCGACTAATCAAATAGGAAGTCGGGTAGGAAGATGGGTAAACACTTTTATAGCTATTAATTTTTGAATCATTTTAACAATTTAATTAAATAACATGCATCAATTGAACTACACAATAAATCAATGACACTAAAATCTAAAACAATTACAAAAACAATTATAATTGTTTTAGCCATCTATCCACCATAATTGTTACAAATAGAATCCACCATAATTGTTACAAATACATTCCACCATAATTGTTACACATATACAATCCACCATAATTGTTACACAAGCACAAATACATTAAAATAATAACTACTTCGTCTGTGGATGTTCACCAGTTCACCACAAATCATGTAACCTACACAAAAAATAAATCAATATTTTAGCAGCTCAAACATCCACAATAATAACAAATACTCTTATAATTACTAAAAATATATAAAAAAGTTAAATAGCACCTTTTTTGCTAGTGTCATTCACCTATCTTCAACTCAAGAGAAATTGAAATTGTCTCTGCAGTTATTTCTGAGATAAAAAAGAGTATGAAAAAAATTAGATGCATAGAACTCATCAACAAGTAATAAAAAATAACAATATAAGTATAAAAACTTGAATCTAGTTTATAGCTTTCTAATTCCACCAAAACACTTCAAAGTAATAAGCAATGGATGATTATTGAAGTTAATTTTGTGCACATATGAGACCCTCATCTGTTTTGGGTGCCAGACAACTCCGAAAAGTATCTAAAATACGACACCCGATGCTAAAAGTCGATTCTGATGCCACTGTAGAAATGGGAATAGCTAACACATTACGAGCTATTTTGGCAAGGATCAAAAATTTAGAAGAATTAACCTTCCACCAATTCAAAATATCAAAATTGGCATTAATAAATTCAACATCCTCCATCAAATATCGATCCAACTCTGATCTGTTATCCACATTACCTTTCTCAGCCCTATACTTGCGGTACCTATTCATGAAATTTGTAGGTATTTAATCTTGAACAGACTTCTTAGCCGAAGGCACATTTTTTTCATGGTCAACACTTGACCCCACACTAAATCTAATGTGTTGTTGGCATAATCGGTCAATGACCCTTTAGATCTTTTCAACTAGTTGAACTTTAACTACTTTATCCTCAGCCTTATAATTTTCATTGAGCCAAAATTCTAAAGCATCCAATTTATAACGTGGGTCAAGCACAATAGTAACAAACATCAAATTAATTTTATTTAAATGACCCCCGTACTTATCATGCTTTTCATTCTCATGGCCATGGTACTCAAAATATAGTCATCATCTTCACAATAACCTTGCAAATGATCATACACAATAGAAAGTACTTGAAAAAATAAGTTAGATGTAGTGTACAATGATCCAGAAATGTGCAAAGTGACCTCATAGAAAAGTTTTAAAATTTTCATAAACACACGAACAATGTCCCAATCATCAAATGTAGGTGGCCCTAAGCCACCCCCTCACTCAATTGACTTACAAATTTCTCATCACCTTCTTGCAACAAATCGAATGCACCTTGGTACTGTTGTGCAAGTTTGAGCATCAAATATGTAGAGTTCCATCTCGTTGGAACATCAAGGCAAAGAAGACCCTTTTCACCAATTTTTTGCCTCTCAACACATGACTTAAACTTGTCAAGCCTTGAAAGAGAAGACTTCACATATTTAACAACATTTCGTACCTTCAAAATTGACGTGTTCACTTCCTTCAAACCCTCCATGACAATTAGATTCAAAATGTGTGCACAACACCTAACATGCATAAATTAATTTTATAAGATAGTGATTTTTCCATCCTTAGTTCACCTCTTTAAATAATCAAGAGCGCCATCATTAGAAGTAGCATTATCCACTGTAATAGTAAATATGCTAGCTATCCCCCAGCCAAGCATGCATGCTTCAATTTCCCTTCCAATTGTCACATCCTTATGATTAGGAACTTTCAGAAAATTGATTATTCGTTTGTGTAACTTCCAATCTTTATCAAAGAAATGTGTAGTTAAGGACATACAAGTTAAATTTTGAATAGACGTCCATGTATCAGTAGTAAGGCAAACCTTTTGACTAGATGAGGCAAACATATGCTTCAACTTTTCTTGACAAACATATGCTTCAATTTTTCTTTCTCCTTTATATATAATTGCAAACAATCCCTCATCACAGTGGTATGAGTAGGTATATGAAATCTAGGTTCAACAGTCCTCATCAACTCTCTAAATCCTTCTCTTTTAACAAACCGGAATGACAATTCATCCACTATAATCATAGTAGCAATTACCTCCTTAATTTTCTTTTCATTGAATTTAGCAACACTAAGGTTACTACTAACACCATCTCCATCTTTTTTGAATGCTCCAATTAACTTTAATTGAGATATGTCCTTCTTATTCACACATGCCAAATAGGATTTACAACGATCTAAATGATAAAGCAAAGATGAAGTACCTATTTTTCTTGCATGATAATTGTAACACCCCGCATCTTCTTTTATATGTGCATATAAATATATATATATATATATATATATAGTAATGAGGGTGGTAAAAAGGTGGATATGTATAGTGATGTATCTTTAAATCTTGGTAGATTTGAAAAGTAAAGATTTAAAGGGGTAGTGGAAGTAATAGTGGAATTTTTGTTTTAATAGGTGAAAATATGAAAATTAAGGTCCTAGAACTTGTACTAAATAGATTTGGTGTAGAAATAGGTGTTGGATATGCATAAGATGGCTTTGGAAGGGTTTAAGATGGATTGGAAATGAAAAACGGAGAAAATGGCAAAAACTGGGCAAAACTGTACTGGTACTGTGTACCGGTACTGAACCGTACTGGTACCGCGAACCAATACTGCGTACCGGAGCAAACTGGTCTAGAGAGTTCGACGTACCGGTACGACCGAAAGAATTCTAAAACTTAAATGTCGCGATCTTTGTCCGATTTTAGCCTTATAAATACCCAAGGTCGCCTATTTTGACTCCATTTCAGCCCTCCAACCTTAGAAACCCTAAGAGAGAAAGAAAGAAAGAGAAGAGAGGAAGAAAGGAAGAGAAAAACAAGAGTTTAAAGGGTTATCCATGATCTAAACCTAGCTTCCAAGAACACAAGGTAAGAGTTTTCTCTCATTCACTTGCATTGATGCTAGGGTTTACTTATATGTACTTTTTCCACTATAAATCTTATATGTATGGTATAGATCATTGATTCTTGATATCCTTATGATTATTACCATACTTTAAACAACATTAATAGTGGGTAACCATTAAATCCTTGTTCTTGGCTAAAAACCCTAGATTTTAAGAGAGATGAA
>CM042198.1:5756704-5767248 GCA_023539305.1 Ilex asprella
CAAGAAATAGACGGAGTCTTGAATTATATAACAGTACTTTTCAAGAGAGTTCAAAAGACTTCCGCACAATATTCTTATCATAAAAAAATTTCATTCTAGACTTGGCAATCGTTGGATTTTCATATGTTTCATTTCTCAATTCTTTTAATTCATCAATCTAAAATTTACGGGATGCACATGATTTGTCAATATGTGAGATCATTTTTAGGGCATGCGAGATTTTATAATAGATTCATAATGAACTCTAGTGCGAAAAAGGAATGCTTTTGATTCAATATAAATGTCATGGGAAAGCATGGGAAAGAATTGGAGTTGAACCAAAGGAATAGAAACAGAAAATCAAGAGAAGACTTCGATGAACCGGTATTGTACCAGTTCATCAAGGCTGTATAAATGGCTTGAATCGGTTCACTGGGTGGTCTAGAGACTGTGGAAGCAGTTCATACACCTTTGTACTATATGAGCCTCAGTAAAAAGCTTCAAATCAGTTCATCCTTACCTTATACCGATTCTTCGGACCGCAAACACAGTGCACAAGTCCTGAACCTCATCTGGTTGGTGTGGGATTCTTCTTATTCACTCACACACTCAAAGAGGGTTTCTCCTAATACCTAGGTACCTCATTTGATTGGTTGATATAGCCTTCCAAAGCTTCACGAGAAGAACCCGATTGGATGACACCGGCAAAGGAAGCATCTTCGGCAAAACATCGACCACACACCTTGGCCAATGAGAAGGAAGAAGGAAAAGATGCTATATATATACCTTCCTACACACATTGAAGGAGATCTTTTTGGCCTTAGGCTTAATTTTTGTGTTAGTTTTACTTTGTGTCGGAGTTTTGCCGATTTCAGAGAAGACAACTAGTGTATTTTTTATTTCGATTTCAAAGCTTCGTTATTAGTTTTTTTTTCCCTTGTATTTGAACTTAGCATTTGAAGCAAATCTTATTAAAGTTATTCCTTTTAATCTTGTTTATTTTCCTTTGATTTATATGTTGATCATTGCCGATTTCAGTTTGATGAATTTCTCGTCGATTGTTCTTCCGATAATACTTGGAATTCATACATACGTCTAAGTCTCTGTAGTTCTAGCTATTATTACCTATCTTTAAGCTACATATTGTTCAAATTCAATTTTAGTTGAATATTTTTCATCCAAGTAAATTTGATTATGAGCTTGATTACAATGACAAAATTTTTGAGGATTAGTCAATTGTTTTTCACTTGATTATACTACATTAGTTGATATTCTCACAATTTTCCACAAGTCCAAAGAATTACTGTTTTCTGTGCAAACAAATCACCATTTGAATTGTCATTGTTCCCTGAGGAGGACCTTGGATTTTTCACGTTATTACACTGCAAACTCTTCCTAAGCTTGGGAAACATACCGTAAACATTTCAGATAGACGAGAACAATTACGGGAAACAAGTAATGCAACCATCTGCCATAAAACTAATGATGTGGATATCTTCAGTTTGTAGAAATCATTAATTTGACTGAGATTTTCCCTAAGAGTTGAAAATACCATTATAAGTGTCGGATACAAGATGATGATTAGAGAAAATATATAATCCACATCAAAAAAACATTTGAGTGTGTTGTAACAATGAATTTCTACAATTGAAGTGTGAGCCAAAAGACAATTACAGACGATGCCCGTCTTTCAGATAAGCAAGTCTTGCTAAACGATCTAATTGCCACTGCTGGAGCTCTTTGACCTGTTTCCAGCAAGCCTTGTCATCCATTTCTTCTGTGATGTGGTCAGATGAGATACTGGCGTAAGAGATAGAATTTTTTGAGATACTTCTGTAGATGGGAGTTCAGCAGGGAGTGCAGCAGCAGTGCTTGTAAAGGCATTTAGAACAAGGAATGCCAGTATAGGTGAAAGATCCAAAGTTCCTCCAAGGGGTGGGATGATCCCACGGAATATGTTCAAGTATGGATCACACAAAGTGCTGAAAAATAAGCACAGCCCATATTAAAAATGTTCACAAATATTATCGGAATGAAATTTTTGGTATACTAAATGATTGGATAAATCACTCCAGGAAAGGAAAAAGATGCACACTTCAAGAAGCAGCTAAGCAGTTACATGTTCACAACAAATCAATAGGAAAGAACAGTTAACCGCCTATTTAATAATGTAATTGTTTTGGACAATGTATTTATTCATATCAACTCCCCATTTAGCACTAGCTTGGATCTGGAAATCAAAATTTTATTTAGCTTCGAACATGCAGAAGAAAAAAGAAATATGAAATTACAACCTTTCATATATATATATATATATATATAACAATTTGTAAGCTCATCCCTTTCTTCCATTCATTCACTTTCCAGTTTAGTTAAGATTTTCCCACATACACCCAAATTCATAGACAGAATAAAAATTTTAGCAGTGTGCAACCACTCATTTGGCACTTGAAATGATTCTTTCAAGATTGTAGGCTTGAGAAGTTGTTGAGGTCAAGCCAGCTTAAGATAGAATAGAGTATATGTACATTAAAATTCACGATGTTTTGATGTTTATGCATGCCAAAGACCACCAAAACAATAAAGAAGGTACACTTATTCCATTTATGTAAATGTCGCACAATTTATTGCTGGGTCATGCATGCCATTCCAATGGATCATGGAGCAAACTTCACAACGACAACAATCCAAGCAAAAAAGAGTTGTGGGGTTTCTTCACAACAAAAACAGTAACATCCCATACAAGTATTAGATCAGCGTAGTTATGAAGCAGCAGTCCTGCTAATGGTCTGCATCATTTAGATAACAATGCCCCTAGATCATGGTCCTATCATAGGAGGCCAAAGATAGCATTATATATGGTGGTTTATCTTCAGAAAGGATTAAATATGATGTCTCTATTGACAGCCAAGAGCTAAGCCAAAGATAACACAGCTACATTGTCGATCATTTCTATCAAACAAACCCAAAGAGACATACCTAAGAGGGCTAACAATGGCTGGAGGAGTGTTCGGAAACCATGTTAAAACAAGCCTAACAATCAGCAGCGTATTGTAAATGTTCAAGAAATTCAGAATTCCGTTAGCAACCACGACTCCTGCCAGTGAATCTCCTGGTAAAATGGCAGCAAAATTGTGGTTGGATAGATTGTTCAAACTCCTGTACTTCCTGCAAGAAATCTGAACAAAACAAAGTAAACGTGTCAATTAAGGAAACACCCAAATAAATACTTACTCATAAAGCATACAGATTAACCCAAAGAAGTATTGTCAAAAAGAAAAAAACCAAAGACTAAAATGGAGGACAAAATGTCTCTCAATGACTTTCAGAACAACACATTGACGATTACAATATGATTGTACAATCAAATCCCCTATACAGTTACACAAAGATTTCTTTGTATTCCACAATTCTTATGTACAGGCATGACACACAGCCATCAGGTTAATGACCATTGTAACATTGTTATGGTACCGTTATGAGTGCAGTTGTCCAGTTCGCATAACACCAACAAGGAATAAGCCCATGTATGTGCACATGGAAATCAATAGGATGGCAAGGGAAAGAAGATTGCCCTTTGCCTTCCGACCTTATCTTCTGGCTTGATCACATATTTATCCCTGGAGCAAAAATGAGACATTTTTCTCCTAAACTTAAGTATTGGCATTCCTTAGAGTTCTCATCTTCCTCTTCACCATGCTAAGCCATCCAATTACTTGTCTGCTTTGTAAAGCAACTGGCCTACTAGAACATAAACAAGCATCTAAACTCTTTTCAGGTGTAAATTTATTTGCTAGCACTAATATCTTATAATGCTAATAAAAAGTTTCATGCTAATTATTTATGTGTGAAAATAAAAGTAGTTCCGTAAACAGCAATTTGCATCATAGGAACGACTTGAACCCAGACCACCACCAAACTAAGCTATGGTTCAAAGTAAAACATCCAACAAGTTAACTAATAACTAAGCTGCTTTAGGCCATTAAAGACCATTAGAAGTCTCCAAACTAAAGAAATTCGGACACCCAGTTCTAGCAATTGTACTTTCTCTTATTATAAACTTCTTACAATACCAGAACATAAGAAAGATATAAGCATGTATGTTGAGACAGAGAGGGAGGGAGGGGTACCTGGCTAATATTGTGGAAATCAGAGGGCAAAGAGAATACTTTCTTGAGAAGTGGGCTTTGGAAAATGAATTCGTGCAACAAGCTGAGACATTTATCAGTGACAAATACACCGGATTTGTGAATATTGCGAACAATGTGGGATGCTGCTACTTGCAGATTGGGTTTGAAGGGTGGACGGAGTGGTGAGTGAAGAAAGGGAAGGGTAGAGAATGGTAATATTATTGAACAGTTCGATTCCCACTTCTTCGCCGCAGGATTTTGCCTTTCGTTCGATGAATCGTCCGACGAACGAAGATTCATGGCTAGCGTTTTGTTGTATGTTTACAGGAGACACTGTGCATATAGGTAGATAAAACGGAGGGCTCTGTTTCGATTTTTAAGAAGATGAAGGTACGGACTAGGGATTGGTAACGAATGGATTGCGTTGGATATTTTTGTTATTAAATTGAGTCGTCCGCTTCCCAGTTTCCACGTGGAAGTGCATTTATTTAGTTTTTGGTAATACGTATTGCACCTCAAAAAAGTGATCTAATTTAAAGTTCAACCGTTATTGAATTGTTTTACTGTTACATCACTTTGTTTAAAAAAATAGATTAATTTTTTAAGTCACAAAAATATTACTATTAATTTTTTCATAAAAAATTTCATTTAAAATGTTACAAAAATAATAAAAAGAATTATACCTAAATTCTTCAGGTTTGTCACTTAATCACTTAAATTTCTTGATATTTAAAATATTATATATAAACCCCTTGAAATTTGTATACATATAATACTAAGGTATCTACTCTCAATGTATTCGTTAGTAAATTATACTTAGACCCTCTTAAGTTTATAGACGTGTAATACTTAGATATTTCAAATTTAAAATATTATGCTTAGACAAAAAAACAATGCAATCAAAAATAAAATATTAAATATTTTAAATTTTATAATCAAAATTCATGTTCTATTATGTCATTTATTAAAATAAAATTAAAAATAAAAATCTAATTTTTTCTTTAAAAAATCATAATAGTATACAATTATATTATCTATTAAACGATCAAATTATCCCAATTAAAAATAGAAGATATTTGTTCATTACATTTGACCCCATTATTTATTTTTTTAGTTTTATTCCAATAGATAGTATATTTGTAGAGTAATGCTAGATGGACTTAAAAACTAGAATTAAAAAATTGACTTGATAATCTCAACTATTGAATAGGTGGTAGGTCCCAATAAATGCTGAGACCTACAGTGAAATTAATTGTTGTATTTATCAAGTCTAGTTTTAAGTCTACTTTTTAAGTCCATGTAGCATTACTCATATTTGTATACTAATTATGATTTTTTTAAGAAAAAATAAAATTTTATTTTAATAAATGGCATAATATAATATGAATTTTGGTTGTAAAATTTAAAATATTTTATGTTTTATATTTGATTGGAGTATTTTTTATCTAAGTATAATATTTGAAACTTGGAGGGTCTAAATATATCGATTAAACGGCCAAAATATCACAATTAAAGATATAAAATATTGTGTCAATTATAGTTTGACCCCTTATTTTTTTCAATTTTATTCTAATAGATAATATAATTGTATACTAATTATAATTTTTTTTAAAAAAAATTATATTTATATTTTTTATTTTAAATCAATGAGTGACATAATTAGAGTATTTTTTTGTCTAAGTATAATATTTAAAACTTGAGGAGTCTAAATATTACACACATACAAACTTTAGGGGTCTTTAATATATTCTACTAACATATTTGCCAACGGACATTGACAGCAGGAGTCTAAGTGTTATACGTGTGCAATCCTTAAGAGATTTTTATGTAATATTTTAAATATAAAGAGTTTAAGCGATTAAGTGACAAATTTTAAGGGTCTGAATGTAATTCTCCAAAAATAATAAATCTACTCATACCCGAAAATAAAACTTGATAGCTTGAATTAATGGTTATGGACTTGGTTAGCTTTAAGAAAGCAAACAAGAAGGTTCTCCTATGTAAAATGAATAAACTACTAGAGATCGGAGGTGATTGGTTGGAGGTATTCTAATACTTAAGTTAGTAAATGACTCTAGAAGCAAGTAAAACACTTTTTGCAAAAAATGATTTGTCCACGTGATCTTACCATGTATCTTAGTATAGCTGTTGTATTATTAGTTAGAGATTCTGACCCCCCCCCCCCAACCCTTAATCATCCCAGAGAATTTTTCCCTCATGCCACACTAAGAAACGATGCAATCATATTTATCTATTAATTGCTTTGCATCATTCTTCACAAAAGGTAGGTTTTGTGTCCTTTCAATGGATAAACAGTTATTTGCAGTAAATGATCCGTCTTTTTCATACTCCAACACCACTTTTTGGCACCTCTTGTCATGTCCCAAAATCCACCATAGAAGGAATTACAATCTATGTAAAATCCGGATAAATTTAAACTTTTTATGAGAAAGAGAAAAACAGTAAATTGTCACTACGGTGCGGGTTGAGAAACCCTATTTTTATAAAGCTTGAATGAAGAAATAAACCTCACCTTTTGATTCTTCTCGCAAAATTTGGTTATCCAGATAAATTTCGTCGAATTATGAGATAGTCAATTTTTTTGCGTTTTACGATACGATCGAGTCTGGGCTGACCCGAAAATGAATTTTTTAATAAAATTTTGAAAGTTAAAAAATAATTTAAATCAATTTGGAATAAAAATATTTGAACTTAAACAAGAGCGAAATTTAATCGTTTCGAGGCGAAAACGAACCTGAGAAAGGGGGCGTATGCTGTGACGTGAACTAAACGGTAAAGGGTATAAATAAGAACAAAAATATGATTGTTTTTACAAAAATCTATGTTGATTCCAGTGTGTTAACATTGGAAGAAAGGAAGAGGGAGAAAGGAAGAAAAAAAGAGAGATTCAAGACTTCTCTCTACGATTTACGCCTCTCCGTCACTCGAATCAACTCAAACCAAGAATTAAAGTCGGTCTCCTCGACGAGAGCTACGCTTAAGTACCAAAAAGAGAAAATTTCACCAATTTTTTTGAGATAAAATTTTGTAGAAATCAAGGTTTGAGCTTGGGGGTGTATTCTTGGAGCTTACCAATGTTGTTTTACGCTTCGAGTGGTAGAGTTTTCATCCGACTTAGGTTAATTTCCAACCTATGATGATTGTATGAATGAGTAGGTTGTTAGATTTGATTTAAAAAATGTCTATTGTATTGAAAATGTGAAATGAGTATTGGAAATGGGTTAAATAAATTCTATCTTGACTTGAATATATAAGAATTGCTAGATTGTGATTTCTTAGAATTTTGATAATTGAGTATATGGAAATCACTAAATGTGATTTTTTGATTTATGTGATGATTATAGGCATTTTTATGTGATAACATGATTTTGTGCCTTGAAAGTGTTTAACTAAATGCCTATGTGAAAATTAAGTGTGTTATTGCATAGATTATATATGACATGTTTGGATAAAATTATTGTTAAATGTGAATGTTGGTATATGCTTATGATATATTGGCATTGTGATGATTTATGAAAGTTATATGCTTTGGATATAATTTTCCATGAAAATGTTGAATGTGGTTAAATTAGACCATATGACATTCATTACATCTGGGACATGATATTGATATTGCAATGGTTAATTACATTTCATATGCACGGAGACATTGCATTTGGTGGGTGTGTGTGCATGGTTTGATCAAACACCATTCTTGGTGGATGATACTTGGGCTGGGGGAAAGTTGGATCCAATATTCGACTGAGTCGCATAGTTTGCATGAAAAACTTGTGTCAGGTATATCAAGTAGGGCAAGATTCTCCCTTGGGTGCAAAATCTGATTACATGGTTCATACACTTCATTGTGGTGAAATTCTAGAAAAGTATATTAGTGTGTTGAATCGGCAATGCGACACTAAAACTCCGCTACCCAACAAAAACACGTGATTTTGTGTTACAAAATAGTCATTCCATGTGTAACATCCACAAGAATTGTAATACCCCAAAATCCCCCTTGGACGACATTATAATCTAAAATCATTCACATCATGAGAGCAACTAATAAACTTCATAACAAAAAAAAAAGAATTCATTTATCGTCCATAATATTTACAATATTATCCAAAAGAATACGCCAAAATATGACAATTACATCCCCAAAATAATCAACCTTAACCTGGCAGCGGAATGACAAAAGATTCAACTTGACATTCTTTCAAAATAATTTCCTAGTCTAGAACATAAGGAAATATAACACTAAATGTCCCCCTCAGGATCCACGTTCCCATCTACTTGGGCTTCCCAATGAACCGGTTCCTCGACTCCAAACTCCTCTGCTAGACCGAAATCTGAAAAGATATTATTTGTAGAGGGTGAACACTAAGCTCTATAGCAACATTCCTCCCAAACTCGATCAAGGTTTTAGAAACATAGAAAAATCGGTCGGTTTCATTTTGCAAATATCATATATCAATTTTGAAAGAAAATAGAGATATTTCAATAGATCTCAAATTTACACAATAACAATAATTAAATGGAAGCAATAAAATATATTTCTCAACAATAAACCATTTTAAAAATGATTAGGAAGGGTGCCCGCCGCTGCATTGTCCCATACCAATGCACCGGTCATGGCAAAATCCAAACCATATTCTCATGTATATTGGTTTATCCTCGTTGCCATATACGTTGATTTCTTCTCAGGAATCTACCCAACGTTTATACCTAGTCCACCCATCACAATCACAAGCACAAGCACTTTGAAAAATGGTGTATACCGTCTCATATGACATTGACGAATCCTTCCCCAGAAAGGTATACGGTCCCCAGTTCGAACTTAAGTGAACAATAGTGGTTGCGTTCATAAACAATAACCCACTATAAGTGTAGGAAACCATCTCACTCCCACTGGATAGACTAACTTCTACACTTTACGACATCTCTCGAAGGTAATTCAATTCCATCACAATAACCATAAAAATGAGAAAACTAAAATATTCTCAATTAACCAACCATTCCAAATTATTACCAAAATCCCTAATTTTTCTTCATTTAGTTGTAGAAAGAGCAATATAAGAAAATGTACAAGAGACCATCATCAATACCATTTTGTTGTTCAATATGAAACAATAAAGTTTTGAAATCAAGAATTAAGGAGAAATCAAGATAAAAACTCACTTCTCTTGAAATCTAGGGTTTTGTAGCAAGAAAAGTATTTAAAGGTTATTCCACGATAGCTTTGTTGAAAACATGCTCATCTTTGTAAAAATATCAAGAATCAAGGAGTTCATAGCCTATATATAGCATTTAGAGTCAAAAGATACTCAAATAAGTAAACCCTAGCCTCAATGTAAGAGATAGGAAGAAACCCCTACCTTAATCAAAAGCTCAATACAAAGATCCAAGCTTTAAGGACCTCTTTCCTCTTTTTTCTTTTCCCCTTAATCTCCTCCTAGGGTCCTAAAATATTTGGGTAAGATTGGAGTGAAGATATAGAAGAATATGGGTGGAGAATGGTGTTCTTGAAAAATTGAGGTTTTGATCTCTATAAGGTGTAAATCTCTCTTTATCTTTGTGTTTCTTTCTCTCCCTTTCTTCCTCTCTAAGGCTATTTAGGGTTCTAAGAGGTTGGTGGTGAGAATGAAATGGAAGAATGGGACAAATGGGGCTTGAAGTGGTGTTCTAAAACACAAAAATCCCATTTTTTTTTAACTGTTTGGCAAGCTTCAGAAAAAGCGTACCAATATGATTTTGCTAGTGTAGTTCGGCGTACCGGTACGGTTTGACTGACAATTTTTTACTATAAATCCAGTGAATTTTTGGCCTATTTACAGGTTGAATTAAAAAATTTTCATGAAATACACTTTTGTAGCCCTTGATGTCTACTATCTACTACCCAAAGTTCAGGTCAAATGGACGTCAAGCTAAAAGGTTATGTCCAAAATACTAGACAGTGTCCAAGATCTCTTTTTACCAAAATTTTCTCTAAGGTGTGGTTTCACTCCAAAATATATCCTAGCTTCTAATACTCTCCATATTACCTCTCCCAATGTTTTTCGATCTTTCGGATTCAATGGAGACCTTAGTTTGACCTAAAAATATTTATTTTTATGATTAATTCTAATACCCAAGCAAATGTTTACCAAAAATTTAAAATGCGAGGGCTAAGTATATCTTTAATTGATTGATCCGTTCAAGGCCCAACATACTACCCTTGGTACTCTATCATTTTTCATTTACAACATTTGAAGGATGAAATGCCTAGCCCAAAAGCTTGGCAAACGAGTGTTAAAATTTTAGATTTTCACCAAGTGTACCGGTGCTCATACTGGTATGACCTGCCTACTGGACCTCTGCGTACCGGTACGCGTACCGGTATGGTTTGTCAAGTTTTTCTTTTTTGGCCTATTTTTTATTTACAATCCATTCTAAACC
>CM042198.1:5795421-5805762 GCA_023539305.1 Ilex asprella
GTACGCATACCAGTACGCCCTCTTGAAACAGCCCCGAATGCCTGCAAATCATGCTCCACTTGCTTAGGGGTCCTACCATTGATTCTCCCACTTGCCCTCTGACTTTCCTTACACATCTACAAGTCTCCTACACCATGCTTGAAGACTTTGGAGGCAATGGCATTAATGGGGATGGGAAAGAAGGGGCTGCCATTGTGTGTTGCAGGCTTGACTTGTCCTAGCCTGTGCAATGCATCAACGCAACCCCCTATGGATGGGAGGCCTGCACACACATGCTAGGGACCACCATGCACGAAAATTGAAGGCATACACTTCATTATATTCAGCATTGAAGAGCATTGTAAAGGGTGGCTACCTAAGCTTAGGAGTAGTTTTAGTGAGAAAGAAGATGAATAGTGTTAGAAGTTAATATTTTTGCATTGTCTTCACCCACTTCTCTTGTAATCTCAAGTAAGACTTTTGTACGCTTCCTTTATTACTTTGAATGTCATTTATTTCAAGTTTAGTTCAAGTTTGATTACATGTTCTAGTTTCTACCATTGTTGTTGCAAGTTTTACATTTCAAGCTTTTCAATTGGGAATTGCATATTTGTCTTTGTAGTTCAAGTTTTCTTGCTTTAAGTTAACTTCCATGCTTTATTTCTTCATTATGCCCATTACATTATGCTTGTCTTTCCTTTTAAACATGAATAGCTAGATTTCTAGTTAGCTAATTCAAGGGAGACATCCTCTTGGGTTTTCCATTTCAACTCATTCTCTTCTTTCCCTTATGAGTCCAATGGTTTGGTTTGACGGGGTTGAGAGTGGATAAGTTGTTGAGCCTTTGATGTCCCGTAGGCTTAGCCACATTTTATGCTTAGATACTCACCAATC
Source organism: Ilex asprella (assembly GCA_023539305.1). Classification (NCBI taxonomy): domain Eukaryota; kingdom Viridiplantae; phylum Streptophyta; class Magnoliopsida; order Aquifoliales; family Aquifoliaceae; genus Ilex; species Ilex asprella. The sequence continues at coordinate 5,796,295 of CM042198.1, forward strand.
TTGTCCCTAGCTTCCCCCGAATCAATCGTTCATTCATGCTCTATCGGAGGAGGGATTAGAGTTGAAATGGTATTCCTATTGGAGTGACTTCTTGGGTTTGCCAACATTTGTTTCTCATTGCATTTTCACTAGAACTTCACTCACCAAAACACAAACCAAAAGATTTTACACTTTCCCTTTTTGACAAAATCACCTTCACACACTTGAATTTTCTTTCCCTGAGGAGACGACCTTGGAATACTCTTCCAAGTAAAACAACGACATTCAAAAGACTCCTTGCGATTGGGGAGCACTTTTGTTCACATTTCACACATTTTGTTCATTCCATTTCATACCACCATTTCGTTGTTCCATCTCTTGCATCATCCCAAGGGACAATGACAATCCCTTCTCACACACATCATACACATGCTAAAGGGTGATGTTTAGAGGTTAGGAACAAACAACGAATTTCAACAATCATGGAGCCAGCTGTAATCTAATGTCATATGCATTATATACATAATTAAAATTAAGTGAACTAAAACCTACCAGTGTTACACTACAATTAGTTGACCGATCAATAAAAATTCCACGAGGCATTGTGGACAATGTTATCAACCAAATTTGATCAATTTTATTTCCCAGCAGATTTTAACGTTGTAGATACGCAACCAATTTTTCATTCATTTGTATACATACCTATTATTTTGGGTCGATCATTCCTAGCTACCTCAAATGCATTGATTAATTATAGGAATGGAGTCATGAAGTGCATGAAATAAGTTGTGTTGACATATTAACTCAAAGGTTTTTTGAAAAAAATTTTCTAGAAAAAGAATTATTTACATCAGAATTTATATCTAATAAAGAGGCTGAAAATATAAAGAACCAAAAATGTGAAAAGTTGTTGTCTAAATCTGTAGGATCCAATGTAAATTTTTTTTTTAGAAAAAGTTGAAATTCATCCTGTAATCATATCATCGAATTTATCTGAAAGTCAAGAAAAAAAATTAACAAAAATATTGAAAAATCATCAAAATGGTCTTGGATGGACAATCACAGATATAAATTTATTCAAAATCATCTTGTAATCATATCAACCAATGCATATAGTCATAGGTTGGCGTGTATGTACTGATTATCGAAAGCTAAATTTCCTTACTTGAAAAGATCACTTTCTATTACCGTTCTTAGATCAAGTATTAGAAAGAATAGTTGGTCATGCATATTATTATTATTTTAGATGGATATTCTAGTTATAATCAGATTGAAATTGCAATAGATGATCAAGAAAAAACTACATTTACATGTTCTTTTGGTACTTTGCTTATAAAAAGATGCCTTTTGGATTATGTAAAGCCCCTGCTACTTTTCAGCAGTGTATGCTAAGTATATTTAGTGATATGGTAGAACGATGTCTAGAAGTTTTTATGGATGATTTTTCTGTATATGGGGATTCATTTCATATATGTTTAAAAAATCTGAAAAAGTACTCATTCGATATGAAGAAACAAACCTTGTCTTAAATTGGAAAAAATGTCATTTTATGGTTACACAAGGTATTCTTTTAGGTCATGTAGTGTCTAAAAAAGGAATTAATGTTGATAAATCTAAAATTGATTGCATAGCTAATCTTCCTTCACCAAAAATAGTAAAAGATATTCGCTTCTTTTAGGTCATGTAGGATTTTACAGAAGATTTATAAAAAATTTTAGTTCAATATCTAAACCTATATGTAATATTTTATGTCAGGATGCATTATTTGAAGGAGATGAAGCATGTCAATTCGCGTTTGATAAATTAAAAGACATGTTGATTTTTGCACCTATTATGCAACCTCCTCACTTGTCTTTACCTTTAAAGTAATGTGTGATGCAAGTGATTATACAGTAGGAGTTGTGATTAGTACTTAAAAGTAACATTTCACTATGCCTTTTGAGACTAATTATGCTTTGATAGAATTTAAGTGATGTCATTTCAGGTCCTAAAGTGATCAAGGGTTCAAGAACAACAAATATCACATTTGATTGTAATGCTAGTACATGATGGAACAAAATTGGAAAAGCAGGGACCAATGCAGTAACGTTCGAAAGCCAATCAACATTTGAACGTTACCTTACATCATGAGAAAATCAGACTGCTGAGACATGACATGTTGCAACTAGGAAAGCAGACCTTGTGCCAATGCCAATAAATTTTTGAACGTCCTCTGGAATCATTTGAAGATTAGACCAATGCATGAAGTATGGAAATGAGTCTTCATTGAAGATCACAGGGCACTTGAGTGAGAAGTTCAGAATGCCAGTCAACGTTCGAATTCCATACAACGATCGAATGCCCCTACAGCAAAGACAAAAGACACGTTCGAATGCTATACAATGTTCGAACACCCATAAAGTAAAAAAAAAAAAAGACAACGTTTGAACGCCACAAAACATTCGAACGTCCTTCATAGATGGATTGGAGAGTAGTTGGCCTTCCACTTTGACTGGGGTGGCAAAAATTGTTTATCCTCTCTTATCTTCTCCCCTTCTCCTTCCTTGCTTATAAATACTCCCATTGTAGGAGAGGTTTGTGTGTTGTTCTTGGGGAGATAAGTTTGGTACTAGACTAACATCTGTTCATTCGTACTTGTATTATGTTGATATGAAGTTTTTAATACTTGCATTTACATTTGCACTTGTTACACCAACCATGATGAAGGCTTGTACTCCCCTTGTAGTTGGATATCTAGTCTTTTATTTACTTAGTTTTTACATTCAAGTTGTAGCAACCATGATGGAGGCTTAGACTCCCCTTGTAGTTGTACTTGCTCCTATTTACATGTATCAAGAGAGATAGCTCATCTTTTGGTTGTGATGGAAACCCTCCATAAGTAACTAGCTTTCTTCTATTTTCATTTGTTAGCTTCTTTCACTTCCATTGCTTGAGCATCCTTCTTTCTTAGAGGAGTGATACTTTTTCACTTTTCGTGAGCTTTGCCAAAGCCGTGAAGGGTGGAACGTGATTCATTCATTTTTGTTGAAGATTGACTCCTTGGTTGTTATTCTTTTATTTTGTAAGTTCTCTACTTTGAGGGATGATCATCACTCACTTTTCTAGCTTTACCAAAGCCATGAATAGTGAGTAATTTCTCATTCACTCTTTAGTAAGAGGTGAAGGGCATGTATAAATTATCCGTAAGTTATATTTGTGCTTTGTTATAATGTTTAATGTTTATATCCCCTTACTTATTGGATGATTGATTGCATCTAGCAAAACTAAGGTACTTTGTGTAATCGTGGTTCTTTCTATGACACGAATGATTCTTGCATAGACAAAATCGTCGTTTCAAGGCAAGTACCCTGACTAGATCTTCATGACTACCCTTCAATCCTCCCCATTATTGTGCCTCATTTAAAGAATGGAATATTAATGTCATAGTTGGATGTCTTGTAGAAACACTTGCTTGTTTGTAGACGGGTTAAGTCTCGGTATAAACAATTCTTGTAAACTTCTAGAAATACATTAGAACCATGTTTTTAATTCTCACAGTCCATCTTTATCTCCCGACTAACTTGTCGTTGACACGGGAGTTAGTTGAGTTATCAAACATAAATATAATAAACCGGACAATGAACTGCATGCCCAGATCCTAGAACTAAAGAGTGACTTTCTTTTCATTTGAACTTATCTTATATTTTGTCTAGAAAACTTTCTTGGAAAGAATCTTATATTTAATCCAAGAAACCCCCCTAAATTTCAGAACCCTGAATCACAAAGGTTACAACCAATTGGTCTCCACCACTGCTTATTTTGAAACACCAACACAAAGTTCCCTGTGGATTAGACTCCAGACTCAAACCGGATTATTACTACAGCTTGACCGCCTGTACTTGGGTGTACACACTTCGGACCAAGTCAAGTTTTTGGCGCCATTGTCAGGGACTTATCAAAAGTGTTTTTAGGTTAAAAAAAAGACCTTTCCTCTTTGTGTATACTTGTTGATTTATTGTGAATAACTTTTTCTTGTTTTATTTTTATTTTATGTTTGAGGATGTTCCTCACAATCAAAATTTGCCAATAGAATCTTCTAGGTCTGTGAATCAGCCAAAACCAAATTCACCTAGATCAGTAGCGTACTCTTTTAAGAGTATTATGGTAAATAAGGATAGAAACGAAGAAGTCCCTATCATGGTGGTAGAAGTGCCCAACATTCGAACCTTAAGGGATTACTTAAATCCCACAAGAAATAATGTCCCCTTTTGTTTTGTATTTCCTGAAATTGGTCCCTCCTTTATTGTAAAGTCGGGGGCTATGCAGTTGTTACCTGCTTTTCATGGATTGGATACAGAAAATCCATACCTGCATATGAAAGATTTTGAAGAAGTGCGTGGAACATTTCAAGAGAATTCTGAACTACTAAAGATAAAACTTTTCCTTTTCTCTCTAATGGATAAAGCTAAACAATGACTAAATTATTTAAAAGCTCTTTCCATGCCAAACTGACAGGCCTTTCAAAATGATTTTTTCAGAAACTTTTTTCCCTTACATCGGACCAATACACTCAAAAGACAAATCATGAATTTTTCGGTGAAAGAAGGGGAAACATTTTACCAAAGCTGGGAGAGATTTAAAGATCTGCTCCAAGCTTGCCCACACCATGCTTTTGAGAATTGGATTCTGATAAGATTTTTCTGTGACTCCTAGCCCACTAGACTACATCAGTTTGTCAAAATGATGGCCCAATGAGAGTTTATGTGTAAAAGTTTAGAGGAGGCATTCAATTTCTTAGACACCATATCTGATAGTTCGCAAATGTGAAACTCAACCTCTCCTACCACTGTTGAAGCTAGACTATCTACTTTCCAACGAGGAAAGTATGTCTTGAGAGATGATGATGACCTGAGAACGAAAATGTCCACTTTGTCTCGAAAGCTTGAAGCTTCAGAAATTTAAAAAGTTCATCAAGTTGATGTTGGTCCTTCCACAGAACAAGTATGCAGAATTTGTACCTTGAAAAGACACCCTACTGGGGAATGTTCTACCATCCCAGCATTTAAGGAAATCTTGATGGAACAAACAAATGTAATCTCCAACTTCAACAAGCCCTACTCCAACCCATACTCTTAAACATACAATCCAAGTTGGCGGAGCTATCCAAACTTCAGTTGGAGGAACACACAACCAACTCCCATGAACCAACCACAAAGTTCACATCCACTACCTCAAGGACCTCCCGCTTACCAACCATACCAATCACCACATGAGAGGAGTCTTGAGAACACACTGAACTAGTTCATGCAAACTCAAATCAACTACAACACTCATTCCGCACAGGCTTTCACCGATTTTAAAGCACAGACCACCCAGTCTTTCAAATATCTTAAAAGCCACATCCAAAAGTTGACCCTGTCCATGAACACACATGAAAAGGGCAAGTTTCCTGCCCAACCAAAACCCCATAAGGCCATTTCCATGTGAGAAATCCTTCATTCAAGGAACACTCATAAGACCAAACCCAAGTTGTCCCTACTTTGAGAAGTGGCAAAGTGTTTAACGAAACCATCAAAACATATTGATTCCGAGGCCAAAACCTGAATCAATCCTAGTCACTTCACCATTGGAGCCTGAACCAGTTGAGCCTAAACTTGTAATTGAAAAAGAACCTGAGCCTGTGATTGAACAAGAACTGGAACCTTTTAAGGAAAAATATCCTTCATGCCCTATTCCAACTCCTTTCCCTCATAGACTCAAAACAATCCAAAAAGTGAGCAATTAACCTGAAATTTACGAGTTTTTTAAGAAAGTAAAGATCAACATCCCACTTTTAGATGAAATCAAACAAGTTTCATCCTATGTCAAGTTTCTGAAAGACTTTTGCACAGTAAAGAGAAGCCAAAATGTCCAAAAGAGAGCTTTCCTGACAGAACAAGCCAGTGCCTTGCTTCAACACCACCCCTCCAAAATACAAAGATCCTAGATGTCCAACAGTGTCATGTGTCATTGAAAATTTCAAAACATAACAAGCAATGTTAGATCTTAGAGTTAGTGTTAATTTGCTTTTTTTCTCTATCTACCAGCAATTGGGTCTGGGTGAACTCAAACCCACTTATGTCACACTCCAATTGACAGACAAATCTGTAAAAATTTAGATGGGCATTGTTGAAGACATACTTGTCCAAGTGGATAATCTTGTCTTCCATGTAGACTTCATTCTTATAGATACTCAACTAACAAAGCATTCAGAGAGCCAAATTGCCATTATTCTTGGTTGACCCCTTCCTAGCAACCTCTAATGCATTAATCAATTTCAGGAATAGAGTCATGAAATTAACTTTTGGGAATATGACCCTTGAGCTGAATATTTTCAATATTTGCTAAACATCCAGGAGAGGACCAATAAGTGAGAAATAAATTTCATCGAGTCATTGATTCATGAACATGTGAATAATACCTTCTCTAAACCATCCATGGAATCATATCTATTGGAATCAATATCATCTGAGTTAACAAATGATGACCCAAATCCACAAAGTTGCCCTACTCATACTGTTGAGGCATGGACACCCAAATTTTAAGAACTTTCACCAAGTGGTACAAAGCCACTCTCCTCAAGTATAAAACCATCATAGCTTGAATTGAAACCTCTTACATCTGACCTCAAATATGCATTCTTAGGAGAGAAAGAGTCATACGCAGTGGTAATTTCATCTAAGCTTACAGACTTGTAAGAGCCTAAACTGATTGAAGTTCTTAAAAGTTATAAAAGTACCATTGGGTGGACCATCGCTGACTTTAAAGGTATAAGCCCGTTAATCTATAATTATGCATATACCTTGAAGAAGACTCAAAACCCTCTCGACAAAAATAGCGATGGGTGAATCCTCACATGAAAGAAGTTGTGAGAACTGAGGTGCTCAAACTCTAAGATGTAGGGATAATCTTTCCCATCTCTAATAGCAAATGGGTTAGTCCAACTCAAGAAGTTTGGGGTCACAATGGTAAAAAATGATGCAAATGAACTAATGCCAACTCGAGTCGTCATAGGATGGCGAATGTGCATAGACTTCCAAAAACTCAATTTGGTGACTAGTAAAGACCATTCCCCATTCCCTTTCTTGATCAGGTTCTAGAAAGAATTGCAGGCCATGAATTTTACTGTTTCCTTGACGGTTATTCTGGGTACAATCAAATTGTGATAGCCTTAAATGACTAGGAGAAAACCACATTCAGATGCCCCTTTAGCACCTTTGCATTTAAAAGGATGTCATTTGGACTTTGTAACGCTCCTGCAACATTCTAAAGATGCATGCTAAGCTAGTTTATTGACATGGTTAATTTTTTTTTGAAAGTGTTCATGGATGATTTCTCTATCTATGGTGACTCATTTGACTTGTGTCTAGCCAACCTAGAAAAGGTGTTGTTGATAAGGTGTAAAAAAACCAATCTGGTGCTCAATTAGAAAAAATGTCATTTCATGGTAACACAAGGCATTGTCTTAGGTTACATTGTGTGGTCTGAGGGCAAGACAGTTGATAAAGCAAAAATAGATTTGATTGGAATTTTGCCCGCCCCCAAGACTATAAAGAATGTCCGATCATTCTTAGGGCATGCAGGTTTTTACAAGAGATTCATAAAAGATTTCAGTACCATAGCCAAACCTATGTGTCATCTCTTGATTTAGGACATAAATTTTATGTGGAGTGCAGCATGCCAAAAAGCCTTTGACAAGCAGAAAGGCATGTTAATTTCTGTCCCAATAATGCAACCCCCTCACTGGACTCTATCCTTTGAACTAATGTGTTATGCAAGTGATTATGCTATAGGTGCTGTGTTGGGACAAAGAAAGGATAAGAAACCACATGTAATTTGCAATGCAAGTAAGACTTTGAATGATGTCCAAATGAATTATTCAATAACTGTAAAATAATTGCTTGATGTAGTTTTTGCTTTGAAAAAATTTCGTACCTATCTTATTGGTTCTTCTGTTACTGTATTCACTGATCATGTAGCCTAAAATTTTTGCTCACACAGAAAGATGCCAAACCAAGGCTCTTTAGATGGATACTCTTGCTCCAAGAGTTTGATCTGGTCATCAAGAATAAAAAGGGTGTTGAGAATGTGGTGGCAGATCATCAGTCTAGATTAACTTATGAATTTCACGAGGATGGACTGCCAATCAATGAGAAATTTTCCAATGAATAACTATTCATGATTAACGAGTCCCCTTGGTAAGCTGATATTGCTAATTTCCTTGCTACTAGAACACTCCCTCCATCATTCACTCTCATGGACAAAAAAGAAATTTCTAAGGGAGGTTCGTAACTTCTTTTGGGAAGATCTGTTTGTATTTTAGTACTACAAGGATCAGATCATAAGGCGTTGCATCCCCCTCATGAAAGTGGTCAGGTAATAATATTTTGTCATTCTGAAGCATGTGGTGGTCATTTTTCATCAAGAAAACCACAACAAAAATTTTTCAGTGTGGATTTTACTGGCCCACACTTTTCAAAGATGTCCATGCCTTTTGTTTAACTTGTTATAAATGTCAAAGGTTGGGAAACATTTTGAAAAGAAGCATGATGCCTTAAATCTCATTCTAGCGATTGAAATTTTTGACTGTTGGGGCATTAATTTTAAGGGACCATTTCCACCTTCCTTTGGCTATTTATACATTTTAGTGGCAGTAGACTATGTGTCCAAATGGGTTGAGGAAATTCCATGTTGAAATAATGATTATCAAACGGTGATTAAGTTTTTAAAAGAAAATATTTTGTCCCGATATGAAATTCTGAAATCAATCATAAGTGATGAAGGTGCTCATTTTTGAAATCGTCATTTCTGGAATTTAATAAAAAAGTACCAGATTTTTCACAAAATTGTAATCCCTTATCATCCACAAACTAGTGGACATGCTGAATTAGCTAATTGGGTGATCAAATTAATTTAGAAAAAAGGGTAAACCCTGACTGCAAAGATTGGTCATCAAGACTAACTGATGCACTATGGGCATATCGTACTATTTTTAAAACCATTTGGGCATGTCTCCTTATCAATTAGTCTATGGCAAGCCATGTCACCTACCTATGGAATTGGAACATAGGGCATACTGGGTCATTAAAGCGATGAATTTTGACCTGGACAAGGCTGGGCTATCAAGAAAACTTCAGATAAATGAATTGGAGGAATTGAGAAATGAAGCATATGAGAACTAGAATGAAATTTTTTTATGACAAGAATATTGTGCGAAAGTCTTTTGAATCTTCTCAAAAAGTCCTGTTGTTTAATTCAAGACTCCGCCTCTTCCCTGGTAAGTTGAAGTCAAGATGGACTGGGCCTTACATTGTCAAAAAAATGTTTAAAAATGGAGCGGTAGAAATGGAAAACTCATTGAACGTTAATATTTTTTCTTTCAATGGTCAGTGGTTGAAACTATTCTTGGAAAACTTTGTGAAAAATGTCATGACCATTCTTTTAATGGATCCAGAATACTCTTTCGAGATT
>CM042198.1:5822880-5836272 GCA_023539305.1 Ilex asprella
CCCGCCCATGCTTGTTTAACCTTGTGGCTTAACCTACCCTTTAACGTAGGCTGTGGAGTTGAAATGTTTGCATCCTTACTTAGAGTTGATTCGAGCAAAATTAGAAAATGGGGAAGTAGTTGAAGTTTGATCTTTGAGGAATGGAGAAATGAAATATGGGAAAAAGCTATGTGTACCTAATGATTCGTCCCTAAAGGAGGAGGTACTTGGAGAGTGTCGTCGCTCTAAGTTTTCTATCCACCCCGGTGGTACAAAAATTTATAGAGACATGAAGCGTCAATATTGGTGGAAAAGAATAAATAAGGATGTGGCAAGGTTCATAGCACGATGTGTAGTGTGTTAGTAGGTGAAGGTAGAACATCAAAAGCTCGGAGGATTACTACAGTCCTTGCCTATCCTAGAGTGGAAGTGGGACCACATCACCATGGATTTTGTGTCTGGTTTACCATGGATGTCACGAGAGCATAATGCCGTATGGGTCATTACAGATAGACTCACCAAGTCAGCTCATTTCATGAGCAGGAAGACCACTGACAATTTAGAGACGTTGAGCAAACTTTATATTCATGAGATTGTTAGATTACATGGAGTTCCACTGTGTCGGATCATGATTTCTATTTTGTGGCACAATTTTGGCAAATTCTACAACAAGCTATGAAGAGAGAGCTTCACTTTAGCACTGCCTTTCATCTTCAAACGGATGGCCAATCCGAAAGGGTGATACTAATTTTGGAGGACATGTTAGATGCTTGTTTGTTGTACTTCAAGAGAAGTTGGAGTGATCATTTTTCGTTGGTGGAATTTTCATATAACAATAGTTTTCACTCTAGCATTGGAATGGCATCATATGAAACATTGTAAGGAAGACTATGTAGGTCTCTGACTTGTTGGTTGAAAACTGGAGAAAGTAGCTTGTATGGGCCAGAAATTGTTCGGGATATTACAGAAAAAATTCAACTCATCTGAGAGAGATTACACACGACATAAAGTAGACAAAAAAGCTATGCAGATAGAAGACGAAGACCATTCGAATACCAAGAGGGGGACTATGTGTTCCTCAAGGTATTACCCAGAAAGGGAATGTTTTTGTTTTGGCCAGAAACGGAAATGAGCTCCAAGGTATATCAGACCATTTGAAGTGATAAAAGCAGTGGACAAAGTAGCGTACTAAGTTCGGTTACTAGCTCAGTTGTCAGGGGTACATGACGTGTTCCATGTCTCAATGTTGAGAAAATGTCAATCAACTATAACGCATGCCATAGATTTTGAGGATATCAAAATTCAAGATGGAGTCACCTATGAAAAACAACCGGTGAAGATTCTTGATACCAAGGAGAAGGTACTTCGTAATAAAGTAATCCAACTGGTGAAAGTCTTATGACAACATCATGGCATTGAGAAGCTACCTGGGAACTAGAACTGGAGATGCAAGAGAAGTACCCTCATTTGTTCTCTACTGAAGGTAAGTTTTGAGGACGAAACTTTCTTTAAGGGGTGAATTTTAAACCCCCACATGTTTATATTAATATAGTAATTTAATTGTTTAGTAATTCTTATATATATGAAATGACGTAAAATGAACTATATAGATTGTAACAGTAGGAATAAATACTAGGGAGGCAAATTGATTGTGATCTTTAAGTTTCGAAGGCGTTTAAACTTGGTAATGATTGTTAGGTAAGTTTCTAAATATTTTTAGGTCAAAATAAGATTTTCATTGAATTCGAAAGGTTGAGAAACCTTAGGAGAGGTAATATTGAGTGTATCAGTAGTTAGGATATATCATGGAGTTTAAAAACATTTTAGAAAAAATACAGATCCGGAGGAATTTGACACTACCTTAGTATTTTAGTCATAGCTTTTTTCTCCTAACTCCAATTGATCTGATTTTGAACAATAAAAAGTAGACTTCAAGAAAAACAAAAGTGTATTTAACGATTTTTTTTAATCAGCTTTTAAATAGGTCAAAATTGATCTAAAAGCTAAGGGTATTCTATCACCCATGTCTGGACGGTAATTGACACGCGTCCGGACATGTACGGTGGAAAATTAGGCACGGAAACACGCGTCCGGACTCGCCAAATCAAGGGCTTCACATCTCACACTTATTTTTGGGTCTTTTCTCCTCTTTTCACCCCATTTCATCAATGCTAACCATTAGAGAGTCTTGAATAAGAAGAAGAATAAGGAAGGGGAAAATCAAGAGATTAAAGTGTTGTTTCAAGTTAAGAAGGATCAAATCTTCTAGTTCTTCACACAAAAGCTAAAGAAATAAGGTAGGGGTTTCTTCCTATTCTCTTTCATTGAAGCTAAGGTTTTTATATATATATGTTTACTCAAAATCGTATTTATATGTTAGAAAATCTTTGATTCTTGATATTCTTGCAATTATTACCATGTTTTAATCAAAGTTAGGGTTGCATGGCCATGAAATCTCTTTTTCTTGTCTCAAAACCCTAGTTTTCAAGAGAAATGGATTTTTCTCTTGGTTTTTACCTTTTTCTTGATTTCAAAAGTCTAGCGTTTGGTATGGAACAATAAAATGATATTTTTGATGATCTCTTGCATATTTTCTTAAATTGTTCTAATGGAATAATACATGTAAAATTTGGAAATTTTGGATTTTACTTCTGACTAGAGAAATTGGTTGGGTATTGTATCTTTTGTGGATGTTTGGATGACCATAGGTGGTCGTTGGCTAGGTATCGTAGAGTGGGTAGACACACTTCTTACTTCATGCGTGTTTGAATTTTTTCAACCACTCATAGTGGGGTTGGTGCCTTACGAGGACCAAATCACTATTCGCTCATAGGTATCGAGGCTGAAGGTTAGTATACTATTCTTGGGTTGGATTCGTCACTCCCAATGCTTTGGTATACGCCATTTCTAAAGTTGGATATCCTTGAGAGGATTGTATGTGTGTGTGTGGACCGAGATATTCTCAATGTGTTTATTCAAGCGATATCTTACATCATACCTGAGGTACATTGTGGGCTATTGTTTATTATGCAAATAGTTGGTTATGGTTTATTGTGGAAAGGAGTTTATGGTGGAATTGTTTCATTGTGAAAATGGTTACGGAAATGGTAACTTGGTTGAATTGTTATTTTTGGGAATTAGTTTTACTTTTTTCATTTAATTATTGCTATTGTATAAACTTGAGATCCATTGAAATGTCTCTATTTTTCCTTCAAAAGCTATATATGGTATTTGTAAAATAAGACCGACTGTTGTATATGCTTTTCAAACCTTGTTCGAGTTTGAGAGGATTTTCTTACAGAACTTAGTTCTCACCCCTACAAACAATATCTTTTCAGATTATGGTCTAGAGAAGGAGCTCGGAGTTGATGAGTTGGTACATTGGGAAGCTCCAAAAGTTGGGAACATGGATCCCGAGGTGGACGTTCAGAGCTATATTCTCTTATGCTCTGGACTAGGAAATTCATTTTGAGACAATGTGAAGTCTAATATTTACATTATTTCGCAGCAAGATAATAGTTTATTTTTGAGATGTAATTGCCATAGTTGGGCATATTCTTTTGGATGTTGTTGTTTATATTGTGGATGATGAATGAAATTATCTTTAGTTATGAAGTTCATTTAGTTGCTCTCATGATGTGAATGATTTTAGATAGTAATGTCGTCCAAGGGGGATTTTGGGGCATTACACACTCACACACACAAGTTTTTTTAAAAAATTATACAGATAATGTGACAACTAACATGTGTTACTCTTATAGTAATCATAAAAGGAAGTATTTTGGCAAGACAAAAAGAATATTGATTTAATTATATTCGTGAAAAATATGAATTATAAACTCCTAACTACTAAAGCTTGTAGGTAGCTTCACTGAAAACCTTCACGAGACAAAACTCATCCACTAGAGATAACCTAAGGGTTTAAAGGCTTATTGCATATGCTAAATGTACTCATGAGAAAATCCACGAAGATAATTTTACCTCTGTTTGTATTATATTTTATTTTGTTAACAATTTTTATAATTTACTTAGGACTAGTAAAGTTTAAGTTGGGGAGTGTGATTTAACCCTAATTAGTATGTAAATTAGAATAGTTAAATAAGTCAAATTGGTATGATAAAATAACTAAAAACTTCAATTAGGTTTTGTGCGTAAATTAGGGTTTTAATTGTGTTATGTTTAAAATTTCACGGATTAATGTGGAATCGCTGTAAAATACGAAGAACAGTACGTCAAAACTTGAAAGAACAAATGAGCAAAGTGTAATATACGATAATGTTCCAGCAAGGCTCCACCGTCGGGACGATGGAGGGGCGTCCGATCGGTGGCCCTTGGCAGTTCATCATGATCCCTCCCCCTCATGCTTTCCTTTGCCCATAAATACTGCATGCCTTCTTCTTTTTCACTTGGCCGAGATTAGAGAGTTCCAAGGAGAAGTTCCAAAGAGAAAAAGAGAAAAAGAAAAAGAGAATAAGAAAGAGAGAAAGAAGAAGTCAGATACAAATGCGGTCCGTCATACACTCAATCTGAAACTCTGTATTTTTACATTTCTGTTGTATCTTTCTATTCGGATAGTTCAACTACCGCCACTTTTTTGTCTTGATTGATAATAAAGGTGGTTGTGATTCAGTTGGTTCTTTTGAAAGGAGTGTCTGAGTCTACATTTCAATTATAGCTGTAATGAAAACTACTTGCACTCCTTGCTTGAAGTACACGTACCGGTATGCTTTCTCTGATTTTCTGATTTCCTGATTTCTTCACCTCCTGAGCTATCCTCAACCCTTCCTTTCATCCTCATTCACTTCAAACCATTTGGGAAGGCTAAGAAACACCATTTAGCACCTTTTTATCTGCAAACACCACAAATCTTTATTAATAGCTCAAATAACACAATTTCGCATATTTAATCCCCAAAAGTAAGTAAAAACATGAATGCATTAGCACATGACTTTTTCATGTTTTGTGCTAATAAAGTAGACAACTAATCCATTCCAAATATTGCATAAAAATCTTGAATATCCATAGGAATTAAATCCACCAATAATTCCCATACGCCCACACCTACGACACAATTTCTATAAACATTATCTGCGTAAACTACATTACCCACTTGTGTGAAGATAGACAAGCAATAGTCCAATGGAAAAGAGAGTTGATCCCAGTGCATGCTAAATGCATATGCCACAAATGAATGAGTAGCACTAGGATCAATGAGAATGCGTGGATTTATACTAAAAATAAAAGTCGTACCTGCCACCACATTAGAATAGGCACGAGCATCCTACTGCGTCATAGTTGTGACACCCCATTTACTGGGGTCCTTTCTCATCGAAATTTGGGTGGAGTCTCCATTGTACGAGGAAACTCTACCTAACACACAATCTATGCCTAAACCATTGTAATGACATCTTCGGGTCCATTATCAACATCCAAACAATTTACACATTGAATACTCATCAATATACAAATGCATTCATACAAAAGAATAAATGCCCATAATGTCCCAATTACATGCCTCCAATCAAAAGAATACACAAGTTTGCATTCAAAAATATACAAGGCAAAAATGTAAGTGCAATGGGACAAAACATCATGAAAGCCACATTCCGACATTCTCAAAGTGGGCCCAAGTAAGGGTCGTTCGTAGAAGCACGTCCTGTACTTGAAATATATTTGCATGAAGGGTGAGCCAGTGGTCAATAGGGTATCTCCTAGGGAGATCACCTCTCAAACCATATGCATATGAAATGTCATGCAATCACAAACCTCTCAAAGCATTTAATTCACATATATAAACATGTACAATGCTACAAATCCATGTAATGCAATGAAGTGTAAACTAACGTATGTAATGCCACACCAAACCCCTATCTCTGGTTCCCACAACAAATGTATTGACATGTGTATAAGTGCAGGTATTTGAAGCCCCACCATTGATGTTAAACATCCAATGACCATATAATTAATTCCATGTCTTTTAGGGCGGCGATTTATGCTTTTTCACCAACGGGACACCACACCATCAATAGATCTTCAGGACACCCCACCTTTGACTTCATTTTTTCTATCCCACTTTTATGGCCTCCTTACACCAACAGCAAGCACATAACCGAAATTACCAAGTCTTGCACCCAAGGGAGAATCTATCCCTTCTTGATACACCCTAACACAGTTATTTATGCAATTGTGATGCAACTCAGCCAGACCTAAGTCCAACCTTCCCAAGCCCACCCATTAACACACCTAAGTGGTGATTGACCCAAACTCATGCACACACACTCGCACTCATATCAATGCCCATGAATGTAGTGTAACCCATACATATGCAAATGTAATGTACAATTGTAGTTCCATTTCGTCATAATGTCAATTATATCACGAAAACATATAGTCACATTTCATAAAAATCATCATGCATGCTATATATGATCATTATCAGAATAACATACTTGCATTTACCTAAGCATTTATCAAAACACATAGCGGGCATAAAATATAAACACATAACATACCCAAATAATCCATTTCATCGAACAAAACATCTTCCTATCGGTAGGTATTGCTTTTCCTATCAATAGGTTCACATTTTCACAACCAAACCTAATTTAAGCAAAACAAGGGTTCAATGAATTCTCATATTCAACCTTAACCCACTAGTTATACTAGTCAAGAGCTAAAACATGTGATACTCATACCTAGAGCCTTTCCTATTTCATATAGCAACCCTAGGTTGAAAGTAAACCTAGATAGGAGGGAAACCTACCTCTTATAGCATGAACAGAGAAGAAAAGTCATCAAGAATAACCCAAACAAGACTTCTCCAAGCTTTAGCCCCCAACCCTCGATTTCTAAAAATTTTGAAAAATGGTCACTGTTGGTGTTGGGGCATACCCCTCGTCGAGTACAGTGACTTTTGTTCTTAGTGTTTGATGATGCGACGGTTGGATCTTGTAAGATTTGAAGAAGAAGATGAAGTTGGATCTCTCTCACTCTCTCAAATGATTTTAGCCAAGCAAGAAAGGGTGGAAGACTTGGTCTTTCACTCATTTTTTCTCCTCTTTTTATTCTTCGTGTATAATGCGACACATGTCACTTTTCCATTGGGTTGAAATCCTAGAGAGCCAGTTACTATGTGACATGTCATAGATAATAAAATTAGTTAAATTACCTTTTAATTATATTTTGCATCCGACGAATAAATCCCAGTTGCTGGAATTTAAATCGCATATCCTCGATTTGCCTCGTAATGCATAAAAATTCATACTCTCTCTGAAATCAATGAAAATCGATTGCCTAACTTAATTTCGTGAGACGAATTAAACGGTGTGGTCCATTTCATCATCAGAGTTATATAAAAATTTAAGTCTTCAACTGCATGCTTAAACAATCTAATTATCGTTTTACCACTTTAATTAAGATTTTTAATTTTTTTCGAGTTTTACATTCTTCCCCCTTTAAGGGTATTTCGTCCCAGAAATTACATAACTCATACACAATGACCTAACACATGCAACAAGTAATGTAATGCACATGTAGCACACTTTAAATTTTGAATTGTACCTCTATCCTCAAACAAGAACGGGTAGGTAGCCCTAATCGTGCCCTCCCTCTCCCATATGCCTCCTCAACACCCCGGTGCTTCTAAATCACCTTCACTACCGTTATTGTCTTGCCACGTAAAACTTGGTCTCGACTATCGATAATACAGACTAGTCCCTCCTAGAAGGCCCCATCCACATTAACAATAAGTGCCCCCCAATCCACCAAATGCATAGGATCTGGTTACTTCCAAAGTATTGAGAGATAAAACACGTTGTGCACTCCAAAAAGATGTGGCCATAATGCCAATAACTAAGCAATTGTCCTGGCCCTCTCAAGTACCTCAAAAGGGCCAATGTACCTTGGTGAAAGTTTACCTTTTTTGTCAAATCTGACCACTCCCCTCTTAGGCATAACCTTCAAGAAGACAAAATCAAGCACCTCAAACTCAAAAGGTCTTTGTCTTCTGCAAGTGTATAGTTGGTAGAAGAGGCTTCCGTATAATATTCATCTTCTTTGAGGTTTCCTTGAACAAATTTGGACCCATGGAAGGTCCCTCTCTAACTTTCGTCCAACATACTGGAGAATGGCATCACCTCACATACAATGCCTCATAGGGTGCCATTTGAAAAATTTCTTGATAATTATATTTAAAGGAAAATCATGATAAATCAAAAAATGAGGAAAATTAAACTCTTAGAGCTTCTCCTCCCTCGAGTTGATGGGCTGAGGAACCACCACTCTACCCCGGTACCATAAGCTACCATAAGAATAGATGATTCAGGCTTCTTCACCTGTACTGGCCTGAACCTTGCCCATTATGGGTAATATCTCTACATCCTGGCCTTGGCCTTGGCCTCAACCACTCAACTTAGTAGAGGAGTAGCTATTAGACAACCCATGATGCCCTGAACTTGATCCTGGTAGTGTAGCCCAAACTCCCATCTACCAATCGTAGAAAGCTATATTAGCCAAGACTCTCTATGACTTCTGACTAAGAGCACCAGCCACCACATTTGCCTTACCAAGTTGGTAATGCAAACTAAAGTCATAATCCTCTAAGTACTTTATCCACCAGCGCTGCCTCATGTTGAGATCCCACTATGTGAAAACAAATATCAAACTATTATGGTCTAAATACACTTTAAACTATTCACAGTATAGATTATAGCGTCTTGCCTAAGACAAAAACAATGGCCGCGAACTCCTTGTCGTACATTGGATAGTTCTTCGCATATTTCTTTAGCTATCTTGAACCATATGCAAATACCCTATCAGATCACATTAAGAAACACCCAAGTTCTTCCTTTGAGGCATCACAATACACCGTGTATGTTCTGACTTTATTTTTTTCATACACCCAAGTATAAGTAGTCAAATTACAATATTTATCAATTTAAGTCTGAGCTCAAACCACAAGGAGCTAACTATCAAGATTCAAAACAGAAATAGTAAAATTATCGTGAATGTAGTGTGCAATGGATTAACATGTGGTGTGAGCTTATAACTATCAAATAAACACCTAACTAAAACTTTGAAGACAATGATAAGTACTCTTCAGCACGGGTATCCAACATACATTATATTGTTCGTTTATGAAAATGCCACCTTACAACAATTAATTTTCATTTCACTGAATAGTTGACTAGTAGGTTTGATGCATATTGAACCATAACATAACAACTGATTAGGTTAGTTGAAAGGTCTATGTACTATACATTAATAAAATAATCCTAGTAAACCTAAAGGTGAACCATTCAAAAGGTTTACTCCAGTTATTTGATCGACAGGTTGATGACTCAATGAAGATGGTGTTCCAATTTATGTATTGAATCAAAAGCATTGGCTAAGGCTAGATTTAATCCATCTATAACCAATCTCCCTATTGTTACATAAAGCCCAACAATGTACACCACTGTATCATGTATGAAGTGCATAATAATCATAGATAGCATGGTATTTATTGTTAAGCTCCACTCATTGTTCAAAACCATGAGCATATTATGAATATAACCATCTATCAATTAAGGGAGGTATAAACTTTAAAGCATAAGTAAAACATTGACATTTTCATAACGTGAACAATATTATACATGTATTCACCCTTCACCAGAGGATTGCTCCCGCCTCATTGCTATAGATGAGCAAAAGGAATGATATAATCTCATTACAACCGCAAACAAAATGCAAAAAAGTCCTTTCACGAGGAATAGCTTAAAAATTGCCACTCTTATTACCGACTAGGGTACAAAAGTGGGAGAGATTCAACCTTCCAAGTAGAAAGAATAAATAGAAATGTAGAAGTAGAAGAAATTATGGCTGTGAAATGATTCTGGTAGGGCCTCGCTCCTCATTTCTTTCTCTCTTTCCTTCCCTTTTGCCTGGACTAAACTCTCGTCAAAATCCTCTGAAAAATGGCTGAAACAGGCTATTTATAGGCACTAGAAGGAGGCTTGAGGTGGAAGACACCATATTTATCCAATCACAGCCTTTTGTTGCTCAAGTGGACCAATGAGAGAGAGGAGAAAGAGTTAAGACGGTTAAAGAACTGTCTAGACGCCACCGCTACTGCCACCATCTGGACAGTGGAAATCCTCTGGTTTTTGCATGTTTGATAGCCCCCTTGCCTAATGTATTAATTGGATAATTTTACGTGCCTCCCCTTCCTTATTCAGCTTGCACACTTTAATCCTCCTGAATTTTTGTATTTCCACACGAAACCCTACAAAATGTCTAATTTACACACTAATCCTAATATTCTTTAACTTAATCTTTTTAGCCTAATTTATACACACAATTAAATTTATAAAATAATTCATTTATGCATTATTCAGGCTTAATCACTCCCTCCAACAAAAAAATTGCTAGTCCCTAGTAGTAAACAACAAAACAAAATCATTTTCGTAGATTCCACGATTGCATTTAACATATGCAACAATTCATTAAACCCTTAGGTGATCCGTAGTGGATGAGTTTTGTCTCGTGAAGGTTTTTAGTAAAGATACTTATGATGAGCGCACAATTGTGCATATTTAACGGACTCATTACATGTATTTTAACTCAACTTTGCAATTAAGTGCTTAGAGTTAGCCGAATTTATGAATGATGTCAAAATTTGGATATTGTAGGTAATTATAGCATAAATCATGTATTTTGGAATGCCTATGTTTTCCTCCTTTTTTGGCCATGATCCACTTAGAATATGAAAAATTTCAAACCATAAAAGTTGTAGATCTAGATGTCCTATGTATTGTGTCAAAATTTCAGCTCAATCAGACAGTTGGATCAAAATTTATGATAATTCTATGAAAACTAGTTTTGAGCTTGCATCTCAATTACAATCTACTGGTAGAAGGAAACAAAACATACCGGTAGGTTTTTCCTACTGGAAAAAAACCCACCAAAAATCTACCAGTAGGTTTGTGCTACTAGAGTAAAACCTATCGGTAGGTTTTCGGTAACCTACTGGTAGATTTTGCCCAAAATGCCCAGAACGCCTGTAACTCATGCTCCACTTGCTTGGAGGTCCCACCTTGGATTCTCCCACTTTCCCCTGACATATTCTACATATATGCATGCCTCCTACACCTTAGTTGTAGGAAATGGCATTAACGAGGATAGGAAAGAAGGGGACAACCATGATGGGTTGTAGGCTAAGCTCTTCTAAGCCTGTCCAATGAATCAAATCACCTCCCATTGATGGGAGTTCTACTCTCACAGGCTAGGGGAGCCTCATGGATGAAAATGCATCATTATTACCTTATATATTCAGCATTCCACAAGCTTGGACAAGAGAGGCTACCTAAGCTTAGAAAGCTCCAAGGAAAAAGATGAATAATAGAGGTAGAAAGCTTTGATTTATACATTGTCTTCACTCATTTTCACTTGTAATCTTTTGTAAGGATCTTTTAAATCATTTATTGTCTTTAATGTCATTTATTTCAAGTGCTTTATAAGTTTAAATACACCATTTACTTTCTACCATTGTTGTATGGATTTCCCTCTTTTCAAGCTTTTAAAATGGGTATTGAATTTTTTTCTATACAGTTTAAGATCTCTTGCATTAATTTAAGTCCCATGTTTCATTTATTCATTATCTCTCTTTACATTATGTATGTCTTTCATTTTATTATGAGTAGCTAGATTTTAAGTTGGCTAATCCAAGGGAGAACTCCTCTTGAGCATGCTATTTCAACTCATTTTCATTCCTCATCGTAGTGTACATTGATTTGGTTTGACTAGATTGAGTGTGGACGTGGTTGTCAGTCTTTGATATCCCGTAGACTTGTCACGAGGTATGGTTGGATCCTCACCTCTATTATAGTCCCCCGTTTCTCATGAACCAATTGAACATCTAAACACCTTTGGCGGAAGGTCTGAAGTTGATTTGACACTCCCATTGGAATGACCCCTTCAAATTAGCCAACACTTGTTATATTTCATTGCTAGCAAAAACACAAACACCAAAACACAAACTCAAAGATTTTACACTTTACCCTTTTTCACCAAAATCAACTTCACACAATTCACCTTCTTTCCTTGAGGAGATGACCTTGGAATACTTTTTCAAGTAATATACGACAGTCGAAAGTCTCTTCGTGCCTGGGGAGCACTTTTGTTCACTCACACATACACAGATTTCATTCACCCACCACTATTCTGTTGTCCCATTTCTCACATCATTCTGACGGAGACTGACACTCCCCTATCCGTATAAGTCATACACATATTTGAGGGATGAAGTCCAAAGATTAAGGGAACGCCCCAAAAATAATCAAGTATTTTCAGCGTCGTTGTCGGCAAAGGTTAAGTGTCGAGTTCGAAGGTGATTTTGGACGACGTAGGTAAGTCTCGTAAATTTCATCACTAGCCAAGGTATGTCGTCTCATTTGTAAATATTTTGTTTTAGCTTGTGTTTTGTGTTGTGTTTCCTATTTTTTATGATAATGTGTTAAATGCCCCTTATTTTGAAAACGTGTGGGAGATTTGTGATGAGTATGGACACATCACTAGTGAGTGCCTAATAAATTATACGGTTCAAGACTTTGTATGTGGAAGATGTGAGGAATAGGGTAACGTAATAGTGGAGTGGTTGAGGATGTTTTGGTTCAAGTGGATAACTTTTATTTTCCTGTTGATTTTATTGTGCTTGAAACTCACCCTGTTGCTAACCCCTGCTCCCAAATCCCTGCTATATTAGGTAGATCTTTCCTTGCAACCAGTAATGTTGTTATTAATTATAGGAATGGTCTCATAAAGCTTACTTTTGGGAGCATGACTTTGGACTTCAATGTGTTCAATTTGAACAAATAACGGGGGGATGATGAGAAAGTGCAAGAATTCAATAGCATTGACACCTTGGTAGAGGAGAACTTGGAGTCACTGGGCATATTAAAATTGGGGGAGGAAGAGGTTGATGAGCAAGAGGAGCGGAATAGCTTGAAAGGGGTAGAAAATTGGACCCCTATATTTGAGAAACTTCTACGCCATGATAAGAAGATTTTTCCATCAAATGAGTAACAACCCATATTGGAATTGAAGCCATTACCATCCCATCTTAAGATGCATATGTTGGGGATGACAAGACATTTTCGGTGGTGATTAGTTCAACTCTGGAAGAGAAGCAAGAAGAAAATCTCTCAGAAGTGTTGAGGAGGCACAAGGGAGCGATTGTTTGGACAAATGCCGACATCAAGGGGATAAGCCCCCTCATTTGCACACACCGCATTTTTCTTGAGGATGACTCCAAGCCTTCCTGATAACCACAAATAAGACTGAATCCAATTATAAAAGATGTGGTGAGAGACGAGGTACTTAAACTACTTGATGCGGGCATCATATTCCCGAATGCCAATAGTAAATAGGTGAGTCCCA
>CM042198.1:5844367-5856998 GCA_023539305.1 Ilex asprella
TCAAATCATAGATCCCTGCTCCTTGTGGTTGACTACTACCCGTAGACATCCTAGGTACATCGTTGGGATCCCTAATGTCCCAGGATTGTTCATTTTTGGGCTAGTCTACTAAAATAGTCTAGGGCCTCATTAGGGTCTTCGTTCAAGAACTCGCCATTAGACATCATGTCAATGAATTATATATGGCTTGGTGTAATTCCTTCATAGAACAAACTTATCAATTGCCATGATTCAAAGCCATGGTGTGGTATGAATTTTATCAAATCCTTGTAGCGATCCCAGCATTGATGGAACTGCTTGATGGGATTTAAAAAAAAAAATCGAATTTCCTTTTCTAAAGAAGTGGTTCTGTGAACCGAAAAAAAATTTATTCAAAAATACAGAAAGCATTTAAGCCCAAGTGGTAATGGATCAAGGTCGCAAGGCATACAACCATGATTTGGCTCTTTCACCGAGGGAGAAAGGAAACAATTTCAATCGAGCTATGTCCTCCATAGCATAGTTAGCATTGAATGTTGCAACTATATCCTCAAACTCCCTTATGTGAAAGTAGGGGTTTTCATTTTCAATCCCACAAAATGTAGGAAGTAGTTGCAACATCCCTGGCTTAACTTGAAAGAGATGAGCTTGGACAGGTAGATGGATGCATGAGGGTGTGGTGCTATGGGTTTGTTGAAGGAAATCCCTCATGGACCTCGCCAAAGGATCCATTTTAATGTAATTCCCTTCGTTCATGGTAGAGGGGTAATGCATTCTAGGATTTTGCACTCTAGGTTTGGGCACTTCCCCACCCTTTTGAATGTTTGGATTGGCACTGACATTATCAAAATTATCACCCGCATCCTCGGGTGGGTCTTGGTCAATATTCATGTTGGGGTCTATGGGTTGTCTAACCAATCGGTGTTGTTCGTTCTATCCCCACATGCAACAATTATCTACAAATGAAATTTTACTCAAACAAAAATATATACACGAAATAACGTACCTCACCCATGATGAAAATAACGGGATTTGCCTCCGTTGTTCGTAAATCACTTTCTTGATTCAACACTTGCCTTCCCTGGTAACGGTGCCAAAATTGCTTGGTTTATTCCAATGCTATTACTCACCTCTCAATACCTTTCCTCAATATATGTATAATGTGTGTGCAAACGAGGAGGGGAGTGTCATGCTCCCTTGGAATGGTGTCAAAAGAAAGAGTAAGAAGATGGGGAAAATGGAATGTATGAAAAGAAGAGTGGGTGTACAAAAATACTTCCCAACCTCAAGAAGACTTTTGCAGGTCGTGTTTTACTTGGAGGTATTCCAAGGTCGTTTTCTTAGGGAAGGATGTCAATCATTTGAAAATGATTTCGGTGGAATGAAAGTATAAAAACCTTTGTTGATTTGAAGATTGGTTTGTGTGTGTAGTTTGATGAAATAGAATGAAAACAAGTGTTGGCAAATCACTAAGGTTCACTCCAATGGGAATGCCAAACCAACTCAACCCCTTCCTCCAATGGTGCTTAAATGTGCAATTGATTCATGGGAAGCTTGGGACTAAAATGGAGGTGTGGATCAAGCATACCTCGTGATAATGCCTACGGTGTATCAATAACTCACAACCATGTCCTCACCCCAACCCAGTCAAACCGAGCCATTGTGCACCAAGATGAGGAATGAAAGAGAGTTGGAATGGCATACCCAATTGGAGGTCTCCCATAGATTGGAATACTAAAATGTTTAGCTACTCATGCTTAAGATGAAATTAATAATGTAGAGGGAATGCATTATAAGAGAATGAAGTTCTTGAATAAATTCATTAAATTATAGCTTATAGGATGCACTTGCTTTGTCAATACAAGATTCATTATTTTGATTGCCCAGTATGCTCGGTGTTCCAATTCCATAGGCAAGTGACACGGTTTACCATAAACTAGCTGATAAGGAGACATTCCAAAAATAGTTTTATGTGCAGTTTGCTAACCCCAAAGCCCATCAGTCAGCCTTAAAGACTAATCTTTGCTATCTAGGTTAACTTTTTTTTTCCAAAATATATATTTTTTCCTTATTGGGTAATCTTCAGTAAACACAACAATTGATGATCTAATAGAATATGATCAAAATTTATCTAAAGCAAACACTATGATGAGCGCATAATATTGCATATTTAACTACCTCATTACATGTATTTTAACTTAACTTTGCATTTAATTGCTTAGAGTTCGTCGTAGTTGTGAATAATGTGGAATTTTTTATACATTGCAACTATGTGTGGATTAGTAGTGAAGACATGGACACATTACATAAGGATTTGGAGGCTTAAAAGTGAAAGAAAGCAAGGAGCTATCGATACTTGGTAACATAGGTTCCATCACCCACACCATTTGGTAATGGTACCTCGGTATTACCCATTTTTTAACATGATCCACTTCAAATCTAAAAAAATGAAAAGCATAAAAGTTGTAAATCTTGATGGTCTCTGTATTTCGTTAAAATTTCAGCACAATCGGATGGTGGCATCATAAGTTATGGCAAAGTTACAAAAATTGGTCCTAAGCTAGCATCTCCCTTACGACCTACCAGGTAGAAGGAAACCAAAACCTACAGGTAGGTTTTTTCATCGACCTACTGATGAGTGGGTTTTATACCTACGAATTGAGTACTTTCGGCTTGATGAAATTGCAAGTTTTTGATTATTCTATGTTACTTTTTATTTGTTTTGAGTGTTTTAATGCTATTTTGTAGGGATCATCATTTGGAGGCAAACAAGATCATTTAGAAGGAAACGAGGTCAATTTGGAGCCTAAGTGTTGAATTTTTAAAGGCTAAGCAACATGGGAAACTTTAGGCTTAAAAGGGGCCAGTGCAAACGCGTTACCCACAGTCCGTCCATGCAGCGCAAAGCAAGCACCTAGGCCCTTATGTTGGCTCTGGACGCGAATTCTAAATTGTTTTAACCCGAAATTAGACTCTAATGCTACATATATGCTAGGGTTTGAGGGGGGGAAAGGATATACTGATTTTGAAGGCTACTAACATAAGAAAAAATACCAAGGATTAAAATAAATTTGAAGGCAAAGATCGAAGGAATCGACACGAAGAAAATTGGGATTGGAGGCTAGAGAGAGATTGAAGATTGCAACTAAGTTTTCATTATTTTCTCTTACTTTTACTTATTGATTTTTTGAGTTGTTGTTTAATTTGATAATGATGTTTTTCAAGTACATTATGAACTAAATTTTTATTAAGATTGCTACGGAACCTAATGTTTAGTTAAATTGATCTACTCTCGTTTTTAGTTCTTGTTGATCATATATGCGTTGTTTTTCATATTTTGTGCTTAATATATAATTGTTTGTCCATCAATTAATTTAATAACCTAGATGAAATTGGAAGATGAATTCTAGGTTTAGATCGGAATATGATGACATGCGTCTAGTTGATTCTCCTTAGGATTGAATAGCTGAGTTTGTGTATATGATAGTAATATATCTATATGTCGTGTGTAAATTTTATGAGAGTTTGAACTTAATGGATTTATTCTAAATTATTTTGCATAGAAATATAGTAATTTAATTGGGAGAGATAATTTTATCTTGCTATCGGAAGAGGTTTGATAAATAACTTCGAGTTCTCAGTTAACAACTTATTTTGATCAATTAACTGGAAAGAGAGTGAAAAGATTTATACGAAGCATTAGGGGAAGTTTGAATCTTAACTTCTTTTATCCGGTAAATTCAACCCTTGATTATTAAGTTTAGATTTAGTTTTAAATTGGTGGATTCACAGTTAATTTCAATTGTTTAAATAAAATTGAATTGATATAAAGTTAGTACTTGAAAGTTATTAGTAATAATTCTATGTGGAAACGATACTCCACTTATCACTTTATTACTTGTTGATAGTGTATACTTGCACATTAATTGTCAATATCAAATTTTGACAACACCTACCAATAGGTTTTTCTGACACATGCCAGAACCTGTAACTCAGACTCTACCTACTTGGGGGGACCATCTCTGCGTCTTGCACACATCCCCTAACATATTCTACATATAAGCATGCCTCTTTAAACCTAGGATTGAAGTTTAGATGGAAAATCATAGAAGAGGAAGAGAAAGAAAGAAGGAGGCATGGTGGGTTACAGGCTAGGCTTGTCCTAGCTTGTGTAAGTGTCAAATCACTTCCCATTGACGGGAAGTTAGTTTACACAGGTTAAGGGAAGAGGGATGGATGGAATTTACCAAGTATTACACCATTTATATAGATTTTGACAAGTTTTCGGAAGAAGGAGACTACCTAAGCTTAGGAATATTATTAGAGATAGAAAGCTCAAGGGAGAAGATGAAATTAGAGAGAGAAAGCTAGGTTTTCATATTTCTTTACCATTTTCAGTGTTGTAAGCTTTAAACTACTTGTAATCTTTCCATTTTTCACTTTCAAATCTTTCATTTAAGTTGTATGCAAGCTTAGCTAAGTATTTCTTGCACTTTCAAGTTCTACATTTGGGTATTTGTTTCCAATTTTTGTATTTTGACTATGAATGTCATTTCTCTTGTAGTTTAACTCTTTTCTTGCATTAATAATAGTTACATGTTTCATTTCTTCACTATGTCTCTTTACATTATGTATGCCTTTCCTTTAATTATGAGTAGCTAGATTTTTAGTTGGCTAAACCAAGGGAGATTTTCTCTTGGGTATGCTAAATCAACTCTCCTCCATTCTTCCTCGTAGTGTAAAGTTTTTGGTTTGACTAGGTTGAGTGTGGATGTGGTTGTGAGCTTTTGATACATCGTAGACTTGTCACGGGGTATGCCTGAGCCTACACCTTTACATTTGTCCCTCACTTCTTACGAATCAAACAAGCACCGAGGCACCATTGGTAGAATATTTTGAGTTATTTTAGCATTCCCGTTGGAATGACCTCTTTGGATTCGCCAACCTTGTTTTCATTGCACTTTTATTAAAAACTCCACTCACCAAAACACAAAACTACAAGATTTTACACTTTTTATTTCTTTACAAAATCACCTTCACCATAATTCGATCTTCCTTCCCAAAGAAGATGACCATTGAATACCCATTCCAAGTAAAACACAACAAACTTGGGGAGCACTTTTGCACACACACACACACACATTTTCATTCACCCACACGTTTTTTCCATATCTAGCATCGAAACCAAGGGAGATTGACACTCAGATACACACATGAGCCATATACACATTTGAGAGTTCGTGTTTGGAGATTAGAGAAGATGATCAACCACACTATGACAAGCAATTCTTTTTCTGTAGTGAAATAATGCATTTGCATATCATGTAGATTTTTGTTCACACAGAAAATCACATAGGGTCGCTTATCTTTTCTTTGGCCTAAAACAGCTCCTACAACATAATCACTAGCATCACACATTAATTCAAAAGGTAAGGACCAATCAAGAAGTTACATAATTGGTGCAGAAATAAGCATGCTTTTAAGTTTATCAAATGATGATTGACTTGCTTCATTCCAATCTAATGGTACATCTGACATAGAAGATTGCACATTGATTTGGATATCAAACTAAAATCTTCGATAAATCTTCTTCAGAATCTTGCACAACCTAGAAAGGATTGAACATTTTTTACAGTCTTAGGGGGTGGGAGAATGGCTATTAAATCAATCTTTGGCTTATCAGCTTTGATTCCTCTGCATAAACATGTTCTGGAACAATATCTTGTGTGACCATGAAATGATATTTTTCCCAATTCAAAACAATATTTGTTTCCTCACACTGAGTAAGGACTTTTTCAAGATTTTCTAAACACAATTCAAATGAATCACCATATACAGAAAAATCATCCATAAAAACTTCAAAAAATTGCTCCACCATATCACTAAAAATACTCAGCATACAACGCTGAAAAGTGGTTGGAGCATTACACAATCCAAATGACATACTTTTATGAGCAAAGGTGCTAAAAGGACATGTAAACGTGATTTTCTCCAGCTCATCAATTGTTATTTCAATATGTTTATAGCTGTAGTACCCATCCCAAAAATAATAGTATGCATGTTCGGCTAGTAGTTTCAAAAATTGGTCCAAAAAAGGTAAGAGAAAATGATATTTTTTGGTAAGAGAGTTCAATTTATGATAGTCAATACACATACACCAACCAGTGATTGCACGGATAAGGACTAATTCATTTTCTTGGTTTCTCACTATAGTAACACCAACCTTTTTGGGTACTACCTATGTAGGATTGACCCATTTACTATCAGATATATGATATATAATTTCAACATTTAACAGTTTAAGCACTTCAACCTGGACAATTTTCTTTAAATGTGGATTTAATCATCTTTGAAGTTGTTGGGATGGTTTAGAGTCTTATTCCAAGTATATATAATGAGTACAAAGAAGATGACTTATTCCCTTAATATATGCTACCATGCAACAAATTGCACTTTGATGATTTTTATGACTTTCATCAACTATTTTTCTTGTAATTTTAAAAATTTTGTAGATATTACAACTAGATAAGTTTCATCCTCTCCCAAGAAGATATATTTCAAGTCGGTTGGAAGAGGTTTCAACTCTGGTTTAGGAGCAATAACACTAGACTCAATAGACTTTGTTTTAGTTGGTAATAACCCTTCAAATTGAATGTATTTGATATTGTGAAGCAGCCCCAAGAGGAAGAATAATTGAATGAAGTAAATTGCATTGAGCAATAACGCAAAATCTGTTTGAAAATGCTTGTATAAAGAAAGAGTCACATCTATTATTAGAGTCTATAAATAATGTCAAATCTATTGTAGATATGACTACTATTGGATATGGGAGTAAATTGACACTGTAATGTGACATTTGTGGGTTTTAATACACCCAACACTAACAGACCATAGACTGAATATGGGAGTAAATTGACACTGGCTCCAAGATCAAGCAAAGCTTGCTCAATCCTGAAGTTCCCGATTATGCACAAAACTATAGGACTCCTAATATCTTTGTACTTTAGAGGGGCCTTGTGGTGAATGATAACAATAGCCTGTTTAGTAAAAAACGTTCTGTGACACCCCAAAAATCCGGGGGTCCGTAGATAACCCATCAACCTGCGGAATATCTATGGACATCGTATAACTCGACATCACGCTGTTGTATCCAATTACTAGGATCCATAATTTAATAAAAATTTGGGCAGAGTTTCCTTTGTACGGGGAACTCTACCTCAAAACCCAACCTGTACAATAAATTTCACATGACCCATCCGAGGCCCAATATAATGCATTGACCACACCGGGTCCATTTATAAATAAACATTGGCCTCACCGGGTCCAATTACACATACTTATATCAAAACATGCAAGGTTACTTTAACATTAGTCCATATATCACCTATTACAATTAATTTGCATAATCTACATGCCAAAAACCAAGTTTTCCTAAACCTTTTACAAAAAACTCAAAATAAGGCCACAAGTCGGCCCCCTTCATGCCTGATGCTCTCCAAGTGAGCCATCCGCAGATGTAAACCCCACACCTGAAATGTTTCCCGTATAGGGTGAGCCAACGCCCAGTAAAGTAATTCCCACAAAGGCTACTCCCCCCTAGATGCTCATGCTCATGCAACATTCATTTATAATACATAAACAATCATTCCTTATAAGGATATACATTCTAAGTTGGAATACAATAATATCATGCCATGAAATGAGATGACACTCACTCATGCACTTTAACCCGAGTCCTCACCGACTCCCACTACACGATACAATGTCAAAGTGTTTTATTCCATCATTTATGTACATATCAAATGATATTTTCAAAACTAGGGTCTTTCTTGGGGATGGATGTTGATGGACTTACACCAAGGGTCATCCAAACCCACACACTTTATGGACTCTTACACCAATGGAGTGCATTTCCCAAATCACCGGGTCTTGCACCCGAGAGGTCGTCATGCCTCTTCTTGCTAACCCCAACCCAATTTATTATGCAACCAAACGGCTCAGCTAGGTCTTCGACCCGACTTTTCCCAAGCCATCCCGTCAATCACCAAGTGTGGTGTTGACATCAACCATGCACACACCCATGTGATGAGATGTTTCCATTCATATGCAATGATATGTCCCATTACACACAACATAATGCTCAATATGCCAAGAACAACACAAGAACAATTTCAACACATCTATCGTAAATTTATATTCTAAGCATATAATTACCATATTCACTTCAATGTTAATATATCAACATATGCATATATCCAAAAGCACACTTAATCATAAATCATATCATAAACATATGATTCCACAAGTTATCACAAAACTTAAGCATGTTATTTCAATTCAATCAAAACAATAATTTTCAAACACTCAAGGCATTTCAACAAACACCTTCAAGACATAATTTATATAACACATAGTATGCCTAAAATTTCACTAAGTTACATAATAAATCACATGTAACTTTCATATACCAAAATCAAGCTAACAATTAGTATAAGCCATGTCTATGCTCACTTTTCCATTTCCATAATATAAACATACAAATATATCAATTTAAAAGCTACATAAGTCAATCACAT
Organism: Ilex asprella; assembly: GCA_023539305.1. Taxonomy (NCBI): domain Eukaryota; kingdom Viridiplantae; phylum Streptophyta; class Magnoliopsida; order Aquifoliales; family Aquifoliaceae; genus Ilex; species Ilex asprella. The sequence continues at coordinate 5,852,923 of CM042198.1, forward strand.
ATAACTTCTACCTACATATAAAAGTCTATTTAATGGCATAGATATATCAAACCCTTAAGATATCAACATTTAAGGAAAGATTAATCCAAGGTAGGAGAAACCCTACCTCTTGAAGCTTGAAATAAAGACTAGGCTTCAAGAACACCAAGAACACCTCAAAATCCTTGATTTATCCTAAATCCACCCTTTGGATCTTCGGTGAAATCCTTCGTTCTTGGTACGTACGCGTAGCCCTCGTCGAGGAGATGAACTTTGCCTTTTGAATCGACGAATTCCGACCGACGGAACTCCCGGAATCGGAGCGGGAAGCTTGAAGATCAAAATATTTTTTCTCTCTTCTCTTGGACGGTTTGCTTGCAGCTGATGGGGAGATATTTTTCTCCCCAAAAAGCTGATTTAAGGGAGTATTTATAGGCACAAATGTGTGGTCCACATCGCACCGCATATTTTCGACTTTCGGGTCCGTTTTTCGTCCCAAAATGCTTCATTATACCTCAGATTAAGTTCAAATTAATTTTATTTGAACTTTAATTTAATTTTAAGAAAATTTTCAAAAATTTATTTTTGGGGACCTTTAAAATGTCATTCGCCACGTATTCGCCTCGAACGACGTGCAGAAGTCCGACTATCTCAGAATTCGATAAAATTTGACAGGGTGACTAGATTTTGCGATACGAATCCAACGGCGAAGTCCGTTTCCTCATCCGAGGTCTAGAGAAGCAGTATCTCAAATAAACATTAGGATGGTAAATGACCATTTTGCCCTCATGCACAAAAAGTTCAAATTTACCAGGTTTTACACGTTCTTTTCTACACATCGATCCATCACTTTGTTGTGTAAAGGTCTTTAAACAACATGGCATAAGATGGGACTTGCTTGATTGTAATCGTTACTTGCTTAAACAACTCACAGATTTTAGCATGATTGTTCAATGGTTGAGGTCCCTTAACTCTTTGAGGAAAAGGTAAAGGAACATGATTTTATTTTTATTTTTCATCCAACAACTCTATTTTATTTTCATTGATTGATTTAGATTCAATTGGTTCATTCATAGGAATTGACTCAACAAGTGGCTCAAATGTTTTGGCTTTGTTAGTCTTGTCAATCACCGTACCATTTCTCAATGTGGCGATTGCTTGAATTTGAATCAAAGATGGTTCAAAAGACACAACATTAGTTTGGTTTTGACCCTATGGAGATTTAGATTGAGCTAGAAAATTTTTCTTCTCCGCCGTGCTCAAAGATTGGGTCAATTTGGTTAGATAAGTCTTGATATCCGAGTATTAAAACTCATTCGAATTTGAATGAACTGATTCATTATGTCTTCTAAAATTCTCTTATGTGGGGAGTGATAAGGCTATTGAGTTTGAGGCTATGGGGAAGGTGGACCTGGTTGCTGACTCACTGGCTGTGTGTTTTTCCAACTAAAATTCGGGTGATTCTACCACCCTGGATTATAGGTTTCAGAGTATGGGTTTGAATAAGACTTGTTAAAGTTTGAATGACATTGGTTTGTTTCGTTAGAACCTCCTTAAATGTTGGAATGGTGGGGCACCCCCATGGGGTTGTCATGCTAGAGCACAAATTCCACACAATTGACAAGTGGGTGATACAACAACAACTTCCTTGACTATTTTCATCTCTAGACCACCTAGCTTTCGAGACAAGGTAGCCATTCTAGCCCTTAGATCATCATTTTTTTTAACACATATTTCCCACCTTGGAATGAAGATGACTTGGTTTCAATAATATTTGGTGAGGTCAAGTCCCATATTTGGGAACTCTCTGAAATGGTCTCAAAAAACTCAAATGTGTCATTTAAATTTTTGCCCATGAATTCTCTCTGGGCCATCATTTCAATAAACTGAAGCATTGAGGAAGGGAGAGCATCATAGAAAAAATTAACTGAGGTCCAAATTTCAAATGCACGATGTGGACAAGTTTGAAGAAGATCCTTAAATCTCAAAGAATTTAAGGATTAGCAACTGTTCATCTTTATCCTTTAGAGAAAAAGGAAAAAGTTTCAACAGAGCTATTTCAAAATTATCTTGCAATGCACCACATACTTCCTCAAATTCTTTCATATACAAATAAAGGTTTTTAGACTCAAGACCATGAAATTGTAGTAAAAGTCGTATTGTCCCTATTTTAATGTTAAAATTTGGGGCATTTGTGGGGAAAGCAAAACACGAGGGGACACTAGTGCGTGTAGGATGCAAATATTCTCTTAAAGGTTCTCTTTGATTATTATTAGCCATACTTAACTCAAAAGAGTCTGAAGATGCTTGTGATAAAGATGATGAAGACGAAGGACTAGAATGATTTGTAAACCCTACTGATGACTTAACAGACATAAAAATATATACATATATAATACAAACTAGACAACTTTCTTGCTCTTTTTTTCAATTACCGTAACTCCTCAACAACAATGTCAAAAGTTTGACATGATTTAAATTATACACCCAAGTATAAGTGGTCAAATTGTAGTATTACTCGGTTAAATCTGAGGTCGAATCCATAGGGAGCTATCTGTTGGAATTCAAAATAGAAAAGGTAAAATTGTAGTGCACGTAGTGTGCTTTACAATGGCTTGTGGTGTAAACTTAGAATTGTCGAATAAATACTTCGATTAAACTTTTGATAACAATAACTAAAAAACAAATCTTTAGTTTGAGGATCCAGCATGTATTTTACTGTTTGACTATAAAAAAACCACATTACAACAATTAACTTCCATATTACTGGAAAGTTAACCAGTAGGTTTGATGTATAAACTAAATGATATCAAAACAACTGATTAGGTTAGTCGGAAGGTCTATGCACTGTACAACAACCAAATAACCCTAGTAAACCCGAAGGTGAATCATTCAAAAGATTTACTTTAGCTATTTGATCGACATGTCGATGATTCAATGAAGATGGAGTTCCAGTTTACACATTGAATCAAAAGTATTAGCTATGATGAGATTTAATCCATCTATAACCAATCTCCCGATTATTACACAAAGCCCAACTGCATGCATCATTGTATCATGCATTAAGTATGTAATAACTTATAGATAGAATGGTATACAACAATCGTCTTTTCTCCGTGTTCATAACCTGTAGCATATAGTAATAATAATCATCCATCAATTAAGGGGTGTGTAAACATTACCACGTAAATAAAACATCGGTATTTTCATAACACAAAAACAATTACACATATTTTGACCCTCCACTAAAGAGATGGACTACTCACACTTCATTGCTATTGAAGAGCAAGAAGGATGAGATAATCCCATTATAATAAAAAAAAAATACAATGAGTCCTTCCCCGAGGAATAGTTGAAACATCACCACTCTTATTACCAACTAGGGCCCAAAAGTGAGAGAGATTCAAACTTCCAAGTAAAAAGGATGAAAAAGAAATGTAGAAGGAGAGAGTTTCTGGCGTGGAAAGTGTTTAGGGGAGAGTTTCCTTCTTTCTGGCTCTAGATTTCTTCTCTGGCGAAGTCTCCCTAAAAACAGACTGAATGAGGCTATTTATAGGCACCAAAAAAGGGTTCAGAGGTGATAGTCACCCGAGGTAGCCAATTACACTCCTCTGTTGCATCACTAGACCAATGGAAAGAAAGGCACCTTAAGGCGATTTAGGGCACCATCCTGACACCATCACCACTGTCTGAATGGTAGTGATCTTTTGATTTATTGGTTTCTTAGCCCACCATTGTTGACATTGGATTTTACACTTTCCTCCCTTCCTTGTCTAGCCTCTACACTTTCATCCATCCAAGTTTCGTTGATTTCATTTGAAACCCTACAAGATAGAAAATTTACACATTAATCATAACACTATTTAAATTGATAATTTTAATTCAATTTGTGCACACTATTAATCCTAAACCCTAATCCAACTCCACACTTTTTAGGGTTAATTAGTTCTTGGGACTTCTACTATGCAGACTTATGCAACAAGCAGTAGGGTTCCCTGGCAGCCCACTTTCTCTCCCATCTTCATTAATGCAATGGCCTTCAAAGTCTTCCAAATGTGTAAGAGAGGCATGAAAATGTGTAAGGAAATGTTGGGGAG
>CM042198.1:5857098-5890324 GCA_023539305.1 Ilex asprella
GATTTAATCCTTTAACTCCATTGGATTTATCTCCTTTACCTTTGACTAAGCATGTTAACTTAGATGGCAAGAAGAAAGCTGATTTTGTCAAGAAGATTCATGAGAAAACAAGATTCAACATTGAGCGAAGAACGGAGCAATATGCAGAGCAAGCAAACAAGGGGCGTCACAAGATGATTTTTGAACCCGGAGATTGGGTTTGGGTGCATATGAGAAAAGAGAGATTTCCGGCGCAAAGGCGTTCCAAATTGCTTCCAAGGGGAGATGGTCCTTTCCAAGTCCTAGAGCGCATCAATGACAACGCCTACAAGCTAGATTTACATGGTGAGTACAATGTTAGTGCTATTTTTAATGTTACTGATTTGAGTCCTTTTGATGTAGGTGATGATTTGAGGGCAATTCCTTTTCAAGAGGAGAGGAATGATGTGAATCATGGCCCAACTTCAAGTGATCTAGTTAAAGTTCCAATTGGGCCGGTTACGAGAGCACGAGCAAGGAAGTTTAAGGAGGTACTCAATGGTCTAATTCAAGAGGCATGGACTCAAGCAAGTTCGTGGAGGCCCATTGACCATGATCCACTTGAACAACAAAGATTCATCAACTTGGTTCAAGTTCAAGAGGAATCCGGCAAGGCTAAGGCTAAGCATAAATTGGCCCGTTGTTGTTAAGGCCTCCAATTTATTTAAAGGATTATTATTATTAGAATAAGTGGGCTTGAGGATGCTTGGTCCACATGTTTTACTTCTTATGAAATAGGATTTTCGGAGTTACTGTAGCACCGTACTATTCATGCTACAGTAACGGCGCACTATTCATTCTTGTTAGGGTTTGATTGTAAGGCTTGCATGCCATGTACTTTCCTTTTAAATTTAGGCATGTGAGTTGTTCTTTTTAAGAAAGTAAGAGATATTTCTTTACCCACAAGTAAGAGATATTCCTTAAATAGGATAAGCTATTTTTGGAAGTTTCCTAATCCTTGTAATGACTAGCCTTTATAAATAGGCATTCAAATCAATAAAAATTCAGATTGTTATTCAGCAAATTGTGAGAGTATATTTCTCTTTGGTTCTTTGAAGAACTAGACGAACTTATCGGGATTTTTCGTGGCGTTCACTATCGACTTATCAAATGGATTTTCATACCATTTGTGGCATCTTCCTTTATACCAAGGTTCTTGTTTCACAAACAGCGGGTTGAGGTCTATAAACCAAGGTTCTTGTTTGTCGTAAACAACGGGTCGAGGTCTTCCATTCAAATCTGAACGTAGAACGATCTTGGGTTCCTTTTCGTTGTTGGTTCTCGTTATTCTTGGTGGGTTTCACATCAATATGTGAGGTAGAATCTTGTGCACAAAATGAAGTAAGCTCACATATAATCCAAAAAATGAAGTTCATGCATGAAAATGAAACAACCTTGGCATATTCTCATGAAATGAATGCTAGGGCATTAGATAGCAAACAACTTTTCTTTTTCTTTAAAAGTATGCATCCCCATGCTTTCTCCAGATCATTTAGGACTTTCAAGGTTATAATAGAGCCTTGGGATGATATCTAGGCAAATGAAATGAAGTATATAGGATAACAAAGAGGGTTGTTCCGAGTGGATGACCCTTATTTTAAAAAGAGCTTTATGGGATTTCTTAGCTTAGACCATCACTTCTCTCTTTGTTTCTTTTTATTCTTTTCCTAAGCATTTTCCTTCTTTCTCATTCTTTTCTTATTTCACACCTTTTTCTCTCATTCTTCTTGGAATTTTCATTCCTTTCCCATTCAACATTTGAATTCCACATCATTCATCCCTTTGGTTAAGTTTCTGCATCACAATTCCTTCTCTTTTATGATCACTCATATTCAACTCTAGCAACAACCAAAGTGAGGTAGATTTTATCATTTTGCACTAGCTTGGTCAAATGCATGGCATGGAAATGAATTTACGATTAACACTCAATCACGACACTAGTGATAAAAATTTCACAACAAAAAAGGGCAAAGGCTCAAAGCAAATAAAGGATGGCCTAAGATCATTTCTAGATAGGCATGGGAGAGCATTGTACATATAAACATGAAGTCAATCAACTACCCAAATTCACCTAACCTAAACAAGCATAATGAGATTATTGAACACATTTGAAATTTGAAATTTTTTTCTTTGAGTAAATGTAAGTTCCCTCCAACAAGGATTGGCACTAAAACTCTCATGGGTCCATATTCATCTCCACTATTCATGTCAAGCTCTAAAATGTGAACTCAATTTGTAAATTTCCAAAATAACACATTCAAGGTGCACTATGGTTGAGTTTGAAAGAAAACACAAATTTGATAATCAGGCATAGGATAAACTTCTATGGTATATTCATGTTTTCAAAGTTTTAAATTAATATCAAGCAATCACAACTCCCATAACAATTAGGATTGGAGAATATAGTTCAATGTTAGATATTTTTCACAAAAAAAGTTCAAAATTTTTAAATTTTTTACATTTCCAACTATTATGTACAAAAAGTGGTGGAACATATAAATGGTGCAACTTTCCCCCAACTTGAACCATGCATTGTCCTCAATGCACAAGTAATCATGCAATGAGAAAAATGAAAGTAACATGGGAAATGAGATACTCCTTTTTTTTTTTTTGCATTAAAGGGAAAATAAAACACAAAAGAGCTTGTTTGCACCCTCAACTTAGACTCGAACATGATATTGAGCAAAATTTGATATGAAGATACCCAAAAAGATTTTAGTCCGAATTTGAGAGAGGTAAACAAACTTCATGTTAAAATCTACACTACAACATCATGAAAAATAAAAATATAACAATAAAAGAAATATAACTACTATGTACATGACAACAAACAAAGAAGGGCTTATGTCAATCTGGCTTCAATTCGGATATGAGCTTGTACCCATTGAATTTTTTGATTTTAAAATTTTTCTGTTATATAAATGCCCTTCCTAACCAATCCATCCAACAATAGAAAGGATAATGATTCAAAAATCTCAACCAAACAGAGGTACAGACAAGTTTATGCAACACCAACAATGGAGTACACAATTTCTCTTTAAAAGTTTCTTCACTTAACTCCATTTCAATTCCTTCCCCAAGTAGAGAAATGTGAATCTCAACACCAGTCTTAGATGGAAAAATGATCTTGTGCTCATTAGCCTCATGTGAGATAATATATTCATTAATTTTTTACAATCAAGAGTGGTAGGATATTCAACATAAATTTGCATTCCATTGGGATGATCATCCCCAATACATTTACTATACTCAAGATGTTGTTCTTCATGCATATCAATTATAGCATTAGTCAATGTATAAAGTTGTTGGGTTATTTGGGCATTGAATTCCATTTGGTCTTGTATAAACTCATAAAACATATTTTCCCATTTTTGTTCGGTTGAGTCCTCGTATGTTGGATACTGGAACAATTCATTTGGTGGTGTGAGATTGGATGAAAAATTATAAGGTTCATTCTCCCAACCATAACTCGGTGTAACATAGTGGTTGGGGTAGAAGTTTTCGGAGGCCAAAATTGAATTTGAACCCTCGCTTGCAAAGTCCTGAACGGGATAATTTATTGGGCACTCACTAGTGATGTTCCCATACTCATCACAAATCTCACACACATTTTCCAAATTTTGAGCATTTGATACACTATCATAAAAATTAGGAAACATAACACAAAACACAAACTAAAACTATTTACAAATTAGACGACATACCTTGGCCCGTGATGAAAATCACGAGACTTACCTATGTTGTCCAAAATCACCTTCGAACTCGACACTTAACCTTCCCCGGCAACGGCGCCAAAAAATGCTTGGTTGTTTCCGTTGTAGAATCCTAACCTCCACTCCTCACCCTCAAATGCGTATATAGCTTATGTGTGAAGGGGAGTGTCACTCTCCCTTAGAATGATGTGGGAAAACGGGGCAACAGAATAATGGTGGAATGAAATGAAATTTTGTGTGTGAACAAAAGAACTCCCCAAGCGTAGAGAGACTTTTGAGTGTCGTGTTTTACTTGGAATAAGTATTCCAAGGTTGTCTCCTCAAGGAAGGAAGGGAATTATCTGAAGGAGATTTTGGTGAACAAAAGAAAAGTGTAAAAATGTTTTGAGTTTGAGTTTTGTGATTGTGTTTTTGCTAAAAAATGAAATAGAAAATAAGTGTTGGCTAATCCGAAGAGGTCATTCCAATAGGAATACCAAATCAACTTGAAAACTTCCTCCAATAGTGCCTAGATGTTCAATTGATTCGTGGGAAGCTCAGGACTAAAATGGAGGTGAGGATCCAAGCATACCCGTAACGCCCCAAAATCCCCCATGGACGACATTACTATTTTAACCATTCATATCATGAGAGCGACTAATAAAAATAATGCATACATAATGTTTCAATCATCATACATAATATTTACATTATAGTCCAAAAGAATATGCCAGACTATGGAAATTACATCCCAACAATTAAGTGTCTCGCAGCGGAATAAACATAACATCATTCTAACAATGTCTCAAAAATGCCTATCTAGCATAGGACATAAAAAGAGAAGTTCCTCAAAGCCATCCCCTCGAGATCCATGCTTCTATCCACATGAGCTTCCCAAGTGACCTGCTCATCGACTCCGAGTTCTTCCTCTAAACCAAAATCTGACAATAATATTGTTTATAGGGGGTGAGCACTAAGCTTTGTAGCAACATTCTCCCAAACTCAAACAAGGTTTGGAAAACATGTAAAACAGTTCGGTCTCATTTTTCAAAATACCATATAGAATTTTTGAAAGAAAACTATGACAGTTAAACAGATCTTAGGTTAACACATTGACAATAAAGTAAATGAAGAGTAAACCAAGTTACAAATAATAAGTCATTTCCAATGACAAACCATTTCTAACAAATTCTGGTGGAATCCCATACTTCCAACAAATTCTTGTAGAAACCATTTACCATTAGCCACAATAAATCATTTTCAACAATGATAATCAATAACACATAATATGTATCCACATTTCACAACATGTATCCATATCCCATAATATGTATCCATATCCCACAATATGTATCCATATCCGTACTTGTAGGTTGGTGACTTTCCATGGTCATGTATGTTAGTAGCTTCCCATGAATCTACACTACGATCCTACCTCGTTAACCCATCACAATCATTCCCCGTAGGGACAAGTCACAATTATTTTAGGAAGGGCGTGTACTGTGTCTCACGGCATTGACGAAATCCTTCCCAGGAAAGGTATACCATCCCCCAGACACGAACTTACGTGAACAATAGTGATTGTTGTCACAACAACAATCCACTACGAGTGTTAGGAACTATCTCACCCCCATTGGAATAGACTAACCTCTAACACTCTACGGTAGCTCCCGAAGTCAATTCAAGTCCATCACAACAATCATAGAAGAGATGTAATACCAACCATTTTCTCAAATCACAATTAATTTCAAAAACCCCCAATTTCATAGGTGTTTTCCAATATCACATCTCAAGTAAAATAGGCAAGAGATCATCAAAATATATACTTTTGTTGTTCCAAATAAAGCACTAAAGTTTTGAAATCAATATCTAATGAATATCAAGATTTAGAATCAAAAACCAAGGAATATCAGGTATTGAAGCCAAGAACACATGAATATCAAGTCTTGAAATAAATAACACATGAATATCAAGCTTTGGATATCAAGAATAAAGGAATATCAAGGTTTGAAACTAATCCCTAACAAATATTAAGTGTAGATATCAAGAATAAATGAATATCAACATGAAAAATCCATACTTCTTGAAAAACTAAAGTTTGGATGTCAAGAACAAAAGTTGAATGGATATCAATCTATACTTCCATCAAAACATGGTAGGATTTTCAAGAACAATCAAGAAACAAGGCTTTCAATACATATATATAAGCTAGAGAGTCAATACATATATATATATATAAGCGTAAGTATCAATGGACAAGAGTGGAAGAATATCCCCTACCTTCTTCTTCCTTGGAATTCTTGAAGAACTTGAGTTTTTGATTCACTTCAAGATGAAAATTTTCTTTGATCTTGTGTTTCCCCTCTTTCTCTCTTGTTTCTCAAGACTTCGTAGGGTTGTAAATGGTGTTTAGAGTCTGAAGGAGGCGACCTTACGTATTTATAGAGGAAGAAAATATCTCAGCCGACCTAATTCTGATGTTCTGATTCGTCGTTACCGTTCGAACGGAACTTTACGTTCGAATGTCCCTTGAATTTCAAATGTTGGTTGCTTCCAGTACTTTTGCATTTTCCATCAGACAAGAGAACAGTCGTTTGAACGGACTTTAACCTTCGAACGGTTGTCCCAGTTTCTGCTGTAACTTCAAATGCAGTTTTGACCTATTTAGAGGTCAATTTAGAAACTTTTTGTCAAATACTATTTTGTAGCCCTAGAAGTATGCTATCTACTGTCAAAATTTCAGATCAAATGGACATTAAAATAAAAAGTTATGATCCAAACATTAAGGCAGTATCTAAGCTCCTTCTTATTCAAATTCTCCCTAAGTGTGCTTTCACTTCGGAATGCTTCTAACTTCTACGACATACCTTATTACCTCAACTAACATTTTTATATCTAATCTTACCATCCACATAGTTCATACATACATCAATATATATGTTAACAGTTCCACATCATAAGTATGTTACTATATAACGATTGAAATATGGGGGTTTTCAATACATCTTGACAAGTCTATGGGATATCAAAGACTGACAATCATGTGCTTACCCCAACCCAATCAAACCAAACCATCGTACTTTGAGAGGAGGAAAGAAAATGAGTTGAAATGACACACCCAAGAGGAGGTCTCCCTTGGATTAGCCAACTAAAAATCTAGTTACTCATGAAAGCAAGAAACAAATGCATAATGTAAAGAGACATAATGAAGAAATGAAACATGGAACTTGAACTAATGCAAGAAAACTTGAACTATGAAGAAAAATATGCAATACCTATTTTAAAGCTTGAAGTGAAGAAAACTTAAATGCATTAATGGTAGATTCAAGAACATGAAACTAAACTTGCAATACAATTGAAATAAATAAGATTAAAGTGCAAGAATTAAGGATTACAAGATATTTAAAACTTACTACAACTAAAATGGAGAAGAAAATGCAAAGACATAAATTTCTCTAGGTAATTATTCATCTTCTAACTTGGAACTTTCTAAGCTTAGGTAGCCACCCCTTTCAAAGCTTGTGGAATGTTGAATATATAGTGTGTAAGAGACTTCAAATTTCGTTCAAGAGGCTCCACATAGCTTGTGTGGAGGCCTCCTATCAATGGGAGGTGAGTTGATTGGCTTGGCAGGCTAGGAGAAGGCTAGCCTGCAACTCCTCTGGCTCACCCTTCCTCTCCCATTCTCATAAATGCAATGGACTCCAAAGTCCAAGCAAGGGTATTGGTAGGCAAGTAGATGTGTAAGGGATGTCAGGGGACAAGTGGGAGAATCAATAGTGGGACCCCCAAGTAAATAGAGTATGAGTTACAGGCGTTTTGGGCATTTTGGGAAAAACCTTCTGGATGGTTTATTCCAGTAGGCTAAACCTTTTGAAAGGTGATAGCTCAGGACCAGTTTTGGTTGAATTCTCATAACTTTTGATCCAAACCGTCCAATAGGGCTAAAATTTAGACACAATATAGAGAACATCCAAATCTAAAACTTTTATATTTTTCACTTGTTCGGATTCAAAGTGAATCATGGTCAAAAAATGGGAAAAACAGAGGTACTGTGTCAAAAATAGGGAAAACTAGTGGGCTAAACCTTCCAGAAGGTTTATGACCAAACCTTCTGGAAGGTTTTCATCCAAAATCTATTTTTCTTGGTTTATTCACCTTTCAAGCCTCCCAATCTTCATTTAATGTGTCCATCTCTTCACCACTCATCCACACTTAGTTGCAAGGTTCCGAAATCCATGATTTATGTTATAATTACCTGCAACATAAAAATTTTCACATTATTCAAAACCTCTACTAACTCTAAGTAATTAAATGCAAAGTTAAGTTAAAAAACTTGAAATAAGGCCATTAAATATTCAATGTTTTGTGCTCATCACTTGGTTGTTCCTTGTGCTGAGAATGAATGATCATAAAATAGGAGGTATGGTGTGGAAGCCCAAACAAAAGGGATGAATGAAAGTTCAAACTCAAAGAGTTGAATTGAAAAAGAATAAAAATCCCAAGAAGGGAGAAAAGGGGTGAAAAGAAAAAATGAATTAAAAATTAAAAGGAAAATTTTAATAAAAAGAGAGAGAAAGAAACAAAGAGTGTAGTGATGGTGTTAAACAGGAAAGCCCATGAAATGGTAGATTTTTAAAACAAATAGCCATTCACTCGGAACAACCCTCCGCGTTGTCCTCTCTCCTTTGTTCATTTACGTAAATATCACCCCAAGGCCTCATTACAACCTGTGAAAGTCCTAAGTGATCTAGAGAAGTATGGGGGATGCATACTTTTAAAGAAAAAGAAGAGTTAGTTTTATTGCCTAATGCCTTAGCATTCCTTACATGAGATTATGCTAAGGTCATTTCATTTTTATGCATGAACTTCATTTTTGAATTACATGTAAGCCTACTTTGTTTTGGACACAAGATTCTATCTCACATGTACACATGACGTCCGTGCTAGGATAACCAGAGTGTGATTCATTGTTAAGCGAGACCTTTGGTGAGTTTTGCATTGAAGCTGAATTTCCATAGCCATTCAAATATGAATTCTATTGTGAAAGTCCTTAACTTGTCCAATTCACACGCACACGAGTTTGAAAATGAATGTGTAGGTTTATACTTTATACTAGTATTTAAGTCTATAGTGATGCTCATGTGTGCTAGATTCAGGTATTTGAACGATGTGTTTAGTAGACCTATGCTTTATGGATGGGGGAATATTGCTCAAGTTTTTGATATTTGAATGAATTAGGAATGCCTTTTTTATTTTAATATGTGTCTTGCATTTTGGGTGTTCACTTTTATAGTTAAAGGTATAAATCCATGCCTTGTATGTTGAAAGCATCAAAAGTTTAAATCACATTGCAACTTTGGTAATGACTTGGGCATGGTGGTTCAAATTGTGATTTTTAAGTCTAGCCCATGTTTTTGATGCAGTAGAGGTCATAAATAGAGTGTTAGAATGTGTACTTCTTGAAAATATAGTAGAGTGGTAGGGTGTTGGATAGTAGTGGTTTCTTTTGCAAATAAGGAAAAACCTACCAGTTGGTTTTGGCCACTAGTTCTGTACCAACCACAATCCTACTGGTAATTTTTTTCTCACTGGAGTAAAACCTACTAGTTGGTTTCCATCAACCTACTAGTAGGTTTTGCCCAGAATGCCAAAATTAGGGCTTTTAATTGAAGTTTTTCGGGGTGACTATTCATTGTCTTCATCATATACAAACCCTAAGGCATTTCTCTCTTACTCATAGTGTCTCTAACCTTCAAAATCCCTAGCCTATTACATTAATCTCTCAGTTCTCACTACAAGGTGTGTTGATTTAGTGATTGTTAGTCAAGATTTGAAGAATCCCTCTTTTGAAACCCTTGTTTTGTCAAAAATTCCCTAAGCCTCATTCACCTTTAATCTTTCCAAAACCTCCAAGATCCTTTTAATGGATTGTCAAGGGAAGATCCCCCATGATGTTGTGTACCCGATAGAGGGGTTCATTTTGTCTATCTTGTCGTTATTCATGTTTGGGGTATTGTTGCTATGTATGGCCCGAACAAAGCGCACCAGACATGGCTCTCCACAAATCGAGGATGCAGTACCCGCAAGACGAGCGGGGAAAGGTCTAGTGGAGACCAGAATGAGCAAAGAAAGAAGGAGAGGAACAAGGCTAGGTACCAAAGCATACACAAGAAAAATGTTAGTTGTGAGAGGTACATTGATTTTATTACCCTGGGCCCAAACAATGAGGTGGTGAAGATCATTGTGGCCAATGGGATTGGGTTTGGGTTTTAGCCCATGGATATGCTCAATTTGCCTTGATGCTGGGAGTTTTACCAAAAAATCAAAGTGGTCGAATAGTTTGAGGTCTTGAGAACGAACGTGAGGGGCAAGACGTTTCATGTAACCCCTAAGGTGATTGCCACCCTCTTACAATATGAGAGGACACCTCCATCCACCCTGATATACCCACATAACATTATTACGACCTAGACCAACGTAGAATACGTTGCTTTGATGTACTAGGACCCGACTAAGTTCAGGGGAACGGTCCAAGTCGGGGGCCTCAAACATTCATACGGGATGATGAACAAGCTTCGGCATCATAACCTGCTTCTGAGGGCACCGAGAAGACGCCTAACATTGAAACACTTTCCCTCTTAGATGCGGTGATGTCTGGAAAGGCTATTGATTTTGCATTTTTTATATGGAAGGTATGAAGGACTTCGTCAAGACTCAAAAGCTAAAAGCTAACCTCCCTTTTGGAAACTTGGTCACTCAGATGTGTTAGCAATTTAGGGTAAAGGGGGTACGATTTTGACAAGATCAGTCCACCTGAGACTAGGGCTATCGGAAGGACTAGTAACAAGAAGAGGACAGCGATGAGTCGAGGTGAGCAGGCTAGGGTTTCGAGGCCAGAGTCTGAAGCCACTAGACCTTCCTCTTTTGGACCATCTGTGTTTGTCCCATCCACTTCTGCACTAGAGTGATCATTAAATCAGCGCCTTGATGCATTGAAGATGACAATGCATGGGGTCTTTGTCATGATGACCAGACTGTTTCAACACACATTCCCTGGCGAGCCTATTTCGGGCGGACCTCCACCTTTTGCCTCTGCCCCATCCGCATCCATAGTAGTTAAGGTGGGAGAGACAAACAATGATGATGAAGAAGAGGATGATGCTTGTGACAGTGAAGGTGACTGATTAGTCCTAAAAAGTAGCATTTTACTATGCCTTTTTTAGACTAATTGTACTTTGATGGACTTTAAGTGGTGTCATTTCAGGTCCTAAAGTGAACAAGGGTTCAAGAACAACAAATATCACATTTGAGTGTAACGTCAGTACATTATGGAACAAAATTGGAAAAGCTAGGACCAAGGCAAGAACATTCGAACGCCAATCAACGTTTGAACATTACGTTACATCCTGTGAAGATTAGACTACTAAGACATGGTGTGTTGCAGCCAAGAAAGAAGACCTTGAGCCAAGAAGGAAGAGCATGAGGTACTTGAGTACCACGTTCGAACGCCAATCAATGTTCGAATGCCCCCTGGAATCATTTGAAGAATAGAATGATGCATGAAGTATGGAAATCAGTTTTCACTAAAGACAGGGCGCTTGAGAGAAAAGGTCAAAACACCAGTCAACGTTCAAACGCCCTTAAAGCACAGATAGAAGAAATGTTCGAACGTCATCCAATGTTTGAATGCCTATAATGCAAAAACAAAAACAACGTTCGAACCCCATATCACGTTCGAATGTCCTCCACAGGCTAATTGTAGAGTGGTTGGCTTTTCACTTTGACTGGGGTGACATACACTATTCATTCACCCTCTTATCCCCTCCTCCTTGCCTATAAATACTGTCATTTTTAGGAGAGAAAATGGAGCTCTGTAGGAAGACTTGACAGAGAGTTTAATGGAGGCTTAGACTCCTACTCATAAGTGCTAGTTGTAGAATTGTTGTATTTTTACATGTAGTTGTTCTTGAAGTTAGTTTGGCTTTAGACCAACACTTCTTAGTTTTCTATGAAATTAGTCTTAAATTTATGCTTTCAATTACTTGCAAGAAGGATGATAGTTCATATTTTGGTTGAGGAAGCCATCCTCCAAAAGTGATTAGCTTTCTTCTACTTCTCTTGTTTATGTCTTTCACTTCCATAGCTTGAGCTTCCTTCTTTCTTATAGGAGTGAAACTCTTCAACTTTTCTGTAGCTTTACCAATGCCGCGAAGGGTGGAATGTGATTAACTCATTCTTCGTTGAAGATTGACTCCTTGTTCATTCTTCTTTTATTTTGTAAGTCCTCTACTTGGAGGGATGAGCATCACTCACTTTTTTAGCTTTACCAAAGCCATGAAGAGTGAGTAGTTTCTAATTCACTCTTTAGTAAGAGGTGAAGGGCATGTATAAATTATTCGAAAGTTATATTTTTGCATTGTCCTTATGCTTTGTATAATTGTGGTTCTTTCTTGCATAGAAAGAATCATCGGTTCTAGGCAAGTACCCCGGCTAGATCTTTATGACTACCCTTCAATCCTCCCCATTATTGTGTTTTATTTAAAGAATGTAATATTAATGTCATGGTTGGATGTATTGTAGCAATACTTGCTTGTTTGTAAACGGGTTGAGTCTTGGCACAGACAATTCTTATAAACCTCTAGAAAGACTTCAGAACCATGTTCTTAATTCTTACAGTCCATCTTTATCATCTGATTAACTTGATCTTGACACGGGAGTGAATTTAGTTATCAAACATAAATATAATAAACCGGATGATTAACTATATGTCTAGATCCTTGAACTAAAGAGTGACTTTTTTTTACATTTGAGCTTATCTTATATTTTGCCTTGAAAACTTGTTTTGGAAAGAATCTTATATTCTGTCCAACAAAAATCCCTAAAACTCACAACTCTAAATCTCAAAGGTTACAATCAATTGGTGTGGCACTCCAACTTTCCGGGGGTCATTTATTAACCGTTGACAACCCATCAACCCGTGAAAATACCCGTGAATGTTGCGTAATCCGACACCACGTTAAAAACATCCCTTAATCGAGATTATAACCTACAATGTAACTCGGAATCCAACATTCATTCAATCCAATCCAAGTCCCAAAACACCATGATTCATATCCCATTAGGGTTCAATTTGGTCATTAAGCGGATGGAAATTCAAAGCCCAAAGCTTGACAAAACAATTATAAAATTTTTAATTTTTAGAAGAGCTACTGGTAGGTGTTTATCAGCTACCGGTAGCTCAGGCCCATTGGAAGGTACTACTTGTTGACTACCGGTAGCTGTCACCTTCTGGGCCACGACTACCGGGTTGACTGTCGATAGCTTCTACCTACTGGGCCACGACTACCGGTAGCTACTATCTACTAGGCTACGACTACCTGTTGATTACCGATAGTTAACCCCAGATGTTGGCCATTTCTATAGTTTTTCCTTTCCAATTAATTTCAAAACTTCTCAAAACCAAATAATGCTTGTACAACCCGACATGATCTCATAAAACGTGATATTTACATTTCAAATATAATTAATATGAGTTCCGTTACAAACCATACCAAGTTTTTCATCCTTAATTTTCAAAACTCAAAACAAGGCCACATGTTAGCCCCCTTCACCCTTGGTGACCCAAATGTGCTCCGTCTAAAGGAGTATACTCCGCATCTTAAAATGTGTTCCCGTATAGGGTGAGCCAACGCCCAGTAGAGTATATCCTACAGAGGCTACTCCCCACCTAGATGCACATGAAATGCTTTCACATGCAACTACAATCATCCATAACAATTCCAATCAAGTGTATGCAACTCAATAATGAAATTTACTATGGCATGCTATGCAATGAAGTGAGATTCACTCATGCACTCAATCCGAGCCCTCCTCGGCTCCTCAACACATGCAAGTTCTAATGTGTATGCATCCGTCATCCGTGTTACACATCAAATGACCTTAACATTCTAGGGTCTTTCTTGGTGTGGATGTTTATGGATTACACCAACCGCACTCAACCGACACGGAATTCATGGACTTCAACCAATAGTTTAACGTACACTGACACACTTTAGGGACTTTTATACCAACGGAGTGCGTCCAATCTCCAGGCCTCTCACCCGAGGGATCTTCTAGTCTCTTCTTACTAACCCCAACCCAACTTATCATGCAACTGTGTGACTTTTCTAGGCCTTCGGCCCAACTCTACCAAGCCACCCGTCAATGACCAAGTGCGATGTTGACAACAATCATGCACACACCTATGTGATGAGATGTTCCCGTGCATATGCAATGTGATGTACCATTGCAATAACAATCATGTCCCATAGATAATGTCATATGAACAATTCCAACATGTCCATGGTAAATTATATCCTAAGTATATATATACCATATTTATCACAATATCAATATATCAAAACATACATATATCAACAAGTACATTTCAATCATAAATCATATCATAAGCATATGATTTCATATTACCAAATCGTCCAAGCATGTGATAGCCTAATCTCATGCAGTTAACACACTTTATCTCACATGGGAATTTTATCAAACACCTTAAAGACACTCAATTCATAAAACACAAAGCATGCCTCAAGATTTCCTAAGTTACAAGAACAATCACATGTAACTTTCATATATCACAATTAAGCTAGAAACTAGCCTAAATCATTTCCATGCTCACTTTTCCACTTCCATAACCATATATATACATATAAAATCAATACATAGGCATATTTAAATTTAACCCTTAGTCTACCAACATCTAAGGTAGGAAGAACCCTACCTTATAGAACTGTAGAAGACTTCTATAAAACCAAAAAAATTTCAAAGCTTGGATTTCTCTAAATCTCCTCTTTTGGATCTTTAGTGGAATCCTTCATTTTTGGTCCGTATGCGTATCCCTCTTTGCGGTGATCGATTTCCTCTCTTGGCTAGACAGAATCCGAGCGACGAAACTCCGAGAATCGACGGAGAAAGCTTGAAGAACTCACTTTTCTCTCTCTACTCTCTCTATGGCCAGCCAAAGGTGCTGAACAAAGGGATATTTCTGCTGAAATATCCCATTTAAGACCCTATTTAAATTTTTAAATACTCGGCCCACGTCGCGCCACATGTCCTTTGTTCGATCGGGTCCGTTTTTGCCCCGAAATGATTTATTTGATCCCGGTTTAAGTTTAAATTGATTTTATTTGAACTTTTATTCAATTATAAGAAAATTTTAAAATTTTTATTTTTGGAGACTTTTGTGAGTCCTCCGCCACCCAGATGCCTCAAACGATGTGCGAAAATTTAACTATCTCAAATTTTGATAAAATTTGACAGGGTGACTAGATTTCGCGATACGAATCTAACGACAAAGTCTGTTGTGTCATACGAGTTCTATAGAACAAGTATTTAAATTTTAAATTATAGTGGCAAAATTAACCATTGTTCCCTTTTTCAAAAAAAAAATCAAAATTTCTCGGGTTTTATAAGTGGTCTCCACTACTGCTTACATTGAAACATCAACAAGAGTTTCCTGTGGATTTGACTTCGGACCCAAACCAAATTACTACTACAGCTTAACTGTCTGCACTTAGGTGTACACATTTTGGATCAAGCCAATGATGAGGATGAGAGTGATGATGGAGGTAGTGATGGGAAGTAGTTTGTTATTTTTTTGTTCTTTTTGAGTGGGGTTTTACATAGCTTGGAGTGGAGTAATTGGCCTAGTAGAAGAGTCTTTAGGTTTTAGGCCATTTTGTATTTTTTGAACTCTATCTCCATGTACTCCAATTTTGAACGTGATGAATGAAATACCATAATTTTTGTTCCATCTTGCCCAAGTTCATTTCGTTAATTGCATTATGATTTTTGTATTTAGAGTGTTTGATGAATTACTTGTTTAAATGGATTGTTACAATTTCATACTCGTTTATTTTGGTTTGAAAATAAATTTTGCTAGGGACTAGCAAAGCTCAAGTTGGGAGTGATTAGCACAAAATATGCATATTCCATGTTCATTTGCATCCCTTTTATGCTAGCTTTTGTGGTTAAAATGAGTGGAATTGCAATATTTGAGCCATTAATAGAGTTATGATATGTTTATAGATAAAGGGGCTTAAAATGATGCATGTTAAGCCCTATCACGGTGCTTAAGATGAATGGAGATGAGGAGGAGGCTTTGAGGATAGCTTAAAAGGTGAAGTAACCAAGAATTTACTCACCTCCCAGTGATGGGGGACCTGTACACACATGCTAGAGAGCCCTATGGACCAAAATGCTGAGGTCTTAGACCATATATTCTGCATTCATACTCATGTTGTAGGAAAGAGGCTACCTAAGCTTAGGAGTAGTTTTTGTAAGAGAATCTCCCAAGGAAGAGGATGAAGTTCTTGAAATAGAAAGCATAGATTTTTGCATTTTGTTCACTTATTTCACTTGTAATCGTCATTTCTAGTACTTTAATTTCTTCCATTTTAAGTGTAATCAAGTTTATTCCATGTTCTTGCATTTCAATATTTTCTTCTGCGTATGCTTTGCAACTTTTTCATTTTAGTGTGAAATGAATTCATCTTTGTTGTTTACTTCATTATAGCTTTAATATATGTTCTAAGTTTCATTCTCAACTTATTTTCACTTCCATTTCTTTTGCATGTATCTTTACATAATGAATGCTTTTACCTCAACCATGAGTAGCTAAGTTTTATATTGGCTAATCCTAGAGAGAATTCCTCTTGGGTGTGTTGATTCAACTAATTTTCATTCCTCCTCATTGTGTACATGGATTTGGTTTGATAGGGTTGAGTGTGGACGTGGTTGTGAGTCCTTGATATCCTGTAGATTTGTCACGGGGTATGCTTGGATCCTCACTTCCATTTTAGTCCCTCGCTTCCCACGAATTAATCGAACATCTAGACACCATTGGAGGAATGTTTTGAATTGATTTGGCATTCCAATTGGAATAACCCCATTGCATTAGCCAACACTTATTTCTTTTCAATTTCACCACGAACACAATCACCAAAACTAAAACTCAAATTTTTTTACACTTTTCCATTTTTACAAAATCACCTTCACACAATTCACAAAAAACCCCATCTTCCCTCCATTTTTCATTCTATTTTCTGCCCAAAAATGGGGGAAAATGTTTGGTGGGCGTTAGGGAAGACATTTCCCTTCCATTTTCCATTCCCTCCCATTTTCCCTTTAAACCAAACAATGGAAAGTGAAGCCTTCCCTCCCACTTTCCTTCCTCCATTTTCTATCCTCCCAATTTTCCCTCCAACCAAACAGGGGGTAAGTCTTTGACTATTTACTTTGAAAATATTTTCACTTAATGGATTTTCAATTTCAATTATTCCGTGCTCAAAACCTTGTTTGACAATGTATGGACCCATCCACCTTGATCTTAACTTTCCACGAAATAGGCGAAGCCATGAATTGTGTAACAAAAAATTTTGAGATGGTATAAAAGACGTCTACACAATATTTTTATCATGAAAATCTTCCATTATGGACTTGAAAATTTTTGCATTTTCATATGCTTCATTTCTTAGTTCTTCCAATTCATTGATTTGAAGTTTACAAGATGCACTTGATTTATCTATATCAAAATTTATCATTTTGATTGCCCAATATGCTCGGTGCTTGATGATCACATAATATTGCATATTTAATGGCCTCATTACATGCATTTTAATTCAACTTTTGCATATAAGTAGTTAGAGTTAGCCAAAATTATGAATAATGTTGAATTTTCGATGTTGTTGGTAAGTATTGTTTAAATGATGGATTTTAGGACCTTGAAACTAAGAATGGATGTGTGGTGAAGGCATGGACACATTACATGAAGATTTGGATACTTAAAAGTGAAAAAATCAAGGAGGTATTGGTGCTTGGGAACAAAGGCACCAACATCCACACCATCCGGTTGCAGAGCCTTGATTTTTCTCCATTTTGACCATGATCCACTTCAAATCTGAAAAAGTGAAAAACATGAAAGTTGTAGATTTGGATATCTTCTGTATTTTGTCAAAATTTCAGCTCAATCATACTCTTGGATCAAAAGTTATGATCATTCTACGAAAACTATTTACAGAGCAAAAAAGTGTACCTGTAACAGTACACTGAACTCCAGTAGCTTAACTGTACCAGTACGCCATACCGGTACGCTATGCTAAGTGCCCAGAACGCCTGTATTCATTCTCCACTTGCTTGGGGATCCCACCAATGCTTCTCCCAATTCATCCTTGACATTCCTTACACAAGAACATGCCTCCTACACCCTAGTGGAAGACTTTGAAGGCAATGCCATTAATGGGGATGGGAGGGAATGGGGCTGCCATGTGGGTTGCAGGCTAAGATCTTCCTAGCCTGTATAAAGCCATCAACTCACCTTCCCTATGCTTGGAGGCTTACACACACCTTGGGGGAACCACCATGCATGAAAATGCAAGGTTCACACACCATTATATTCAGCATTTACAAGCCATTCAAAGTGTGGCTACCTAAGCTTAGATAGTTCATTGGAAGAAGATGTTGAATAGTAGATAGAAAGTTCATGTTTTTGTATTTTCTTCCATCATTTCAGTTGTAATTGATGGTAAGACTTTTGTAATCTTCATTTAATGTCTTTAATGTCATTTACTTCAAGTCTATTTGATGTTTAGTTGCATGTTTGGGATTTCACCATTGTTGCTTTCAAGTTTTCATCATTTCCAAGCTTCAAATGGGTAGTAGATATTTTTCTTTATAGTTTAAGTTTTCATGCTTTAACTTATGTTCTAAGGTTCATTTCTTCATTATGTCTGTTTGCATTATGTATGTCTTGTCTTTTATTATGAGTAGCTAGATTTAAGTTGGCTAATCCAAGGGAGACCACCTCTTGGGCTTTCCATTTCAACTCACATGGCAACCCCTTTATCTCCCATCCACATTAATGTCATTGTCTTCAAAGTCTTCAACTAGGGTGAAGAAGGCATGTTCTTGTGTGAGGAATGCCAGAGAACAAGTGGGAGAAGCATTGGTGGGACCCCCAAGCAAGTGGAGGATGAATACTGGCATTCTGGGCACTCAATAGAGTGTACTGGTACTGCGTACCGGTGCACTAAACTTTCTGGAGTTCGGCGTACCTGTACACACTTTTATGCTCTCGACCAGTTTTCGTTGAATTGTCATAACTTTTGATCCAACCATCCGATTGAGCTACAATTTTGACATAATATAGAATACATCCATATCTACAACTTTTATGCTTTTCACTTTTTCAGATTTGAAGTAGATCATGGTCAAAATGGAGGAAAACCGAGGCTCTGCTACAAAATGGTGTGGGTACTGGTGCATTTATTCCCAAGCACCAATATCTCTTTGATTTCTTCACTTTTAAGCCTCCAAATCTTCATGTAATGTGTACATACCTTCACCACATATCCATACTTAGTTGCATGGTCCCAAAGTCCATCATTTAAATAATAATTACCTGCAACATCAAAAACTTAACATTATTCATAAATTTCAACTAACTCTATGTACTTATATGCAAAAGTTAAGTTAAAATGCATGTAATGAGGCCATTAAATATGCAATATTATGTGCTCATCAGCGTTCCAATTCCACATACAAGTGACATGGTTAACCATAAATCAACCGATAAGGAGTTATTCCCAAAATGGTTTTATATAAAGTACGATAAGGCCAAAGCATGCCAGTCAGTCTCACAGACCAATCCTTGTGATCTGGATTAACTATGCTTTCCAAAATATAATTTATTTTCCTATTGGCTAATTCAACCTATCTGCTTGTCTAGGGATGATAAGGGGGTAGATACTTTAAGTGAAATCAAATATTTTTTCATTAAATTTTCAAAAGATATATTACCAAAATTTGTACCCCTGTCACCTATAATAGCTTGAGGCATTATGAATCTAGATAAAATATTTTATTTTAAAAATCTGATCACTGTATGGTGATCACTGTTTCAACAAGGAATTGTCTCAATCCATTTAGAAACATAATCAACTACAAACAATATGTACAGATGCCCAAAGGAGGGGGAAAATGGTCTCATAAAATCAATGGCCCAACAATAAAAATTTTCAAAAGTCAAAATAGGATTTAAAGACATCATATTTATTTTTGAAATATTCCCCATCCTTTGATATCGGTCACAATTAGACAAAAAAACTTGTACATCCTTAAAAAGAGTGGGCCAATAAAATCAACATTGCAAAATTTTTGCATCAATTTTCTTTTAAGAGAAATGCTCACCACAAGCTTCAAAATGGCAAAAGGAAATAACTTAACTTATTTCATGATTCGGTACATAATTGCGTACCTCTCTTTAAGAAAAAAATTCCTATTAGTCCAAGCACAATGAAAATGAATGGTACCCGTGGTCAAATAATTAGCTATGTCTACATACCATGGTACTTCTGTTATTGCAAATAATTGCTCATCAGGAAAGACTTCATTAATCAGTATTGACTCCTCTTTTGAATCATAATTTACCCTTGATAAATGATCACCTTCCACGTTTTCAACTCCTTTCTTATATTTGAATATGAGATCAAATTCTTGAAGCAACAATATCCATAAGATGAGATGTGGCTAAGCATCTTTTCTTGCAAGCAGATATTTGAAGGTTGCATGATCAGTAAATACAACAATTGAGGATCCGACTAAAATCTAAATCAAACACTACAACAAGCAATTCTTTTTCTGTGTTAGAATACTTCATTTGTGCATCATTTAGAGTTTTTTTTTTGCACAGTAAATCACATAAGGTCACTTATCTTTTCTTTGGCCTAAGACAGCTCCTAAAACATAATCACTAACATCACACATTAATTTAAAAGGTAAGGACCAATCTGGAGGTTGTATAATTAGTGCAAAAATGAGTATACTTTTAAGTTTATCAAATGCTAAATGACATGTATCATTGCAATCAAATGGTACACCCTGACATAGAAGATTACACATTGGTCTGGATATCAAACTAAAATCTTTGATAAATCTTCTATAGAATCCTGCAGGACCTAGAAAGGATCAAACATATTTTACAGTCTTAGATGAATGGAGATTAACTATTAAATCAATCTTTGACTTATCAGATTCAATTCTCTCTATAGAAACATGATCTAAAACAATGCCTTGTGTGACCATGAAATGAAAATTTTCCCAATTCAAAACAAGGTTTTTTCCCCTCACACCAATTAAGGACTTTTCAAATTTTCTAAACATAACTCAAATGATTCACCATATACCAAAAAAAATAATTCATGAAAACTTCCAAGAATCGCTTCAACGTGTCACTAAAAATACTCAACATACAACGCTGAAAAGTAGCTGAAACATTACACAACCCAAATGTCATTCTTTTATAAGAAAAAGTGTCAAATGGACATGTAAAAGTGGTTTTCTTCTGGTCATCAATTGTTATTTCAATCTAGTTATAGTTGGAGTATCCATCCAAAAAATAATAATATGCATGTCTAGCTATTCTTTCCAAAACATGGTTAAGAAAGGTAGAGGAAAACGGCCTTTTCTGGTAAAAGAATTTAACTTCCGATAGTCAATACACATATGCCAACCAGTGACTGATGACCCATTTACTATCAAATATAGGATAAATAATATCAGAATCTAATAGTTTAAGCACTTCAACCCAGATAACTTCCTTTAAATGTGGATTTAATCTTCATTGCAGCTGTCGGGATGGTTTAGAGTCTTCTTCCAAGTATGTACAATGAGTATAGAGAATGGAATTTATTCCCTTAATGTCAGTTATTGTCCCTACTTTAATGTGTAATGGTTCTTCAAATTTTGGAACCCATGTTCTAATATTGAACACATCTACAGTAGACTCAACATTATTTACAGACTCTAATAATGCATGTGACCCTTTCTATTTACAAGCATTTCAAATAGAATCTGAGTTAAAGACTCAAAGCAGTTTACTTCATGTAACTCTTCTTCCTCCTTGGGTTGCTTAACAATATCAAATACATTCAATTCCAAAGTCTTATTTCTAAATAAAAGTTTCCTGATTCCATTCCTATAATTAATTAATGCATTTGATGTATCTAGGAATGGTTATCCCAAACTGACAAGAATTTGTGTAGAGACGTGCAAGATTGGCTGGGTATCCAAAACAATAAAATCTACTAAAAAATAAAACTTGTTGACTTGAACAAGTACATCTTCAACCACTCCTCATGGAATTTTCACACAATGGTCAACCCACTGTAATGTAACATTTACAAGTTTCAACTCACCAAACTCCAACTGCTCATAAACTGAATATGAGAGTAGATTGACAATGGCTCCAAGATCAAGTAATGCTTGCTCAATTTTGAAGTTCCTGATTATGCATGAAATCGTAAGACTTCTAGGATCTTGGTACTTTAGAGGAGCCTTAAGCTAAATGATAACACTAGCCTTCTCAGTCAAAAATTCTCTTTTCTGTACATTGATCATTCTCTATACTGTGAAAAGGTCTTTTAAAAGCTTGTCATATGATGGAACTTGCTTGGTTGGATCCAACAGGGGGATGTTAATTTTCACTTGCTTAAACAAATAAAGATTTTAGCATGATTGTTCAATGGTTGATGTTTCTTAACTCTTTGAGGAAAAGGTAGAGCAATATGATTTGATTTTTCTTTTTCATCAGCCAACTTTGTTTCCTTTTCAATCATTGGTTTAGACTCAATTGGTTCATTAACAGGGACTGGCTAAACTATTGGCTCCAAAGTTTTGGATTTAATGGTCTTGTCAAGCAATTACCACATCTCAATGTGGTAATTGCTTGAATTTGACTTTGAGAAGGTTTAGAAGATACAACATTAGCCCTAGTATTGACCCTTGTGGAGGTTTAGGTTGAGATAAGAATTTTCTCTTCTCCGTTGTGCTCAAACACTAGGTTAACTTAGCTAGATGACTCTTGATATCCTCAATATTTTGTGATGTTTAAGCTACAAAATTATTGAATGCATGGGTAGACTGTGTATTAAAATTCATCTAAATTTGAATAAGTTGATTCATGGTGTCTTCTAGAATCCTCTTTTATGGGGGTTGATAAGGTTGATATGGTTGCTCAGTCTGACATTGCGGTGGAGGTAGATCTGGTTGCTGACTCACAGGCTGTGTATTTTTTAACTGAAATTCAGGTGATTCTGCCACCCTAGATTGTAGGTTTCAGAGTATGGATTTGAATAGGGCTTGTTATAGTTTGAAATGGCATTGGTTTGTTCCATGAAAACCTCCTTGGAGCCTGGGATAGTGGGACACTCCCCTGTGGGATGTCCTGTCAAAGCAAAATTTCTATAGAACTGGTCAATTGGTGACACAACAGAAACTTCCTTGACTTTTTTCTTCTTTAGAGCATCTAGCTTTCATGACAAAGTAGTCATTCTGGCCCTCAAGTCATCATTCTCCTTTAACATGTATTTCACTCCCTAGGATGTGGATGACTTGGTTTCAACAATATTTGGTGAGGTCGAGTCCCATATTTGGGAACTCTCAGAAATGGTATCAAAAAACTCTAATGCCTCATTAGAATTCTTTCCCATGAATTCTCTCATGGCCATCATTTCAATAAACTGTCATATTGTAAAAGAAAGGGCATCATAAAGGAAACTAAGGTCCAACTCTCAAACGCATGATGTTGGCAAGCCTGGAGAAAATCCTTAAATCTCTCCCAACAATTCTTTCATGTGAAAGTCTCCCTCTTTCACCCAAAAATTCATGATTTGCCATTTCAATGCATTAGTGTGACGAACAAGGAAAATTTTCTTGAAAAATTCAATTTGCAAAACTTACCAACTTGGAATGGATTTAGCTTTCAAATAATTTTGTCACTATTTAGTTTTATCCTTCAAAGAAAAAGAAAAAAGTTTCAACTGGGCCACTTCAAAATTATCTTGTAATGCACTACATACTTACTCATATTCTTTCATATGAAAATACGGATTTTTAGACTCAAGACCATGAAACTTAGGTAAAAGCATTATTGTCCCTACTTTAATATTAAAATTTGGAGCATTTGTGAGAAAGGCAAAATATGAAGGGAAACTAGTGCATGTAGGATGCAAATATTCTCTCAAAGGTCTTGCCTTCTAAACCACCTCTTGTTCTCTTTGATTGTTATTAGCTATACTTAAAGTAAAAGAGTTTAAAGATGCTTGTGCTGATGAAGATGGTGAAGAAGGTGAAGATGAAAAACTAGCTTGATTTACAGACCATACTGATAACTAAACAAATATTAAAAATAAAAATAAAATAAATAACATATACACATATAATGCAGATTAGACAACTTCCCTGTTCTTTTTTTCAAATCATCGTAACTCCCCAGCAATGGTGCCAAAAGCTTGACCTGATTTAAATCATAAACCCAAGTATAAGTGGTCAACTTGTAGTATTATACAAGGAGCTATCTGTTGGAATTAAAAATAGAAAAGGTAATATTGTCATGCACATAGTGTACTTTACAATAGCTTGTAGTGTAAAAGTAGAACTGATAGACAAACACTTAAACTAAACTTTTGATTACAAAATTGAATAGCTACTCTTTAGTTTGAGGATCCAACATGCCTTTTATTTGTTGATTATGAAAATTTCACCTTACAACAATTAGTTCCCATGTTATTGGAAAGTTAACCGATAGGTTTGATTTATAAACTGAACCATATCACATCAACTGATTAGGTTAGTTGGAACGTCTATGCACCGTAAAACAACCAAATAACCTTAGTAAACCCAAAGGTAAACCATTAAAAAGGTTTACTTTAGCTATTTGAATGGCTAGTTGATGATTCAATAAAGATGGAGTTCCAATTAATGGTTGATGATTCAATAAGATTATCATGCACGTAGTGTAATAGTCAGTATATTGGTTATTGAATCAAAACTATTAGCTATTACAGGAAGCCCAACTACGTGCATCATTGTATCATGCATGAAGTATGTAATAATGTAAAGATGAACTTATATACAACAATAAGTTTAGTTCCGTACTCATAACCATGAGCGTATAGAAATATAACACCAAACGAAAATAATAATAATAAATATTTGTTAGTTAAGGGAGGTATAAACATTAAAGCATAGGTAGAACATCGACATTTTCATAACATAAATGATATTACACATGTCTTCACCCTTTACTAAAGAGTATAAACGGACTACACAAGCTTAATTGTTATAGAAAAACAAGAAGGATAAGATAATCTTATTTTAACGTAACACGAATAAAAAAACCAACGCAAGAACTCCTTCCCTGAGGAATGATTGAAACACCCTTACTCTTATTACTGGCTAGCGCACATAAGTGAGAGAGGTTCAACCTTCCAAGAAAAAAATAGTAAAAGAAATATAAAAGAAGAGAAATTCTGGGTTAGGAGTGTTTAGGGTAGGGTTCCTTCTTCTCTGGCTCTGGCCTTCTTCTCTAGCAAAACTCTCTTTCAAAACGTATGAACTAGGCTATATATAGGCTTTAGGAAGGGGTTTAAGGGTGGAAAACACCCAGGACAACCAATCAGAGCTTCTCATTCCACTTTTGGACCAATAGGAGGAGAGAAGGGCTTAAGGTGGTTTAGCCACCGTCCGAACGCCACCACCATTGTTTGGACCATGCTAAACCATTGGATTTTGTGGGTGGAGCCTCCATTGTTGACCTTGTGTAATTGTTGTACTTGGGATGGTGGTTTACCATTCAGATGGTGATGGCTCCTACTGAAATTACTCTTGTCTCCCTTCTTTTTTCATCTTTTGCACTTTCGTCCTTCCAAGTTCTGATAATTACATATAAAACCCTAAAAAATATACAAATTAAACATTAGCCATAATAATATTAAAATTACTCATTTTAATTCAATTAACGAAAATTATTAGCCCTAAACCCTAATTTAATTCTTCACTTTTTAGGGTAGATCCCCCTCCAAGCAATCAATCCCAAGAATAACATCGAACTCTTTCATATCCATGTCCCAAAAGTCCACCATGAGCTGAATCCCACCGATCTCTAACTCACAACCCCGACATATTTAGTCTATGTAGACTCTAGCTACTAGAGGTGAACTCACCTACAAGGGCTCTTCTAGGGTTTCAATCTCCAAACCTAAATCCTTTACACATGATGTAGTAATGAATGAAAAAATCCAATGTACCTAAATCAAATAATAACCTTGCCTATAAATGAGATAAAAAGAATGTACCTTGAATCACCGACTTTTCAGCTGGCTTAGTTTGAGGTGTAATGGCATAAACTTGCCCTTGTGTTCCAGATGTAGCAGCCTGATAACCTTGTCCCCGACCTTAGCATGATCCTTGACCAGTCATTCCTTATTGAGTTGTCCTTGCACGTGAAGTAGTGGGAGCCTACCTCTCAACTTGATATTGATACTAGTTCCCTTGGCCTATGGTGGGTTAGGTAGGAATGAAGAATGTTTATGGAGGCCCCATTGATGATTGGGTCAGAGATGTCCTATAACTTTGTGGTCCTTGTCTTTTGAGAACAGTCCCGCTTCATTTTGATCGACTGGTGACTGATCGATTAGAAATAGTGTCGTTCCTAACCTCTCAATACCACCCTCAAATGTGTATTACTTATATGTGAAGGGAGTGTCACTCTCCCTCGGGATGATGGAAGAGATAGGAAACAACGGAATGTTAATGGTGGAAAATAGATGAACAAAATGCGTGTGAAATGAAATGTGGAATATGCACAAAAGTGCTCCCCAATCGCAAGGAGTCTTTTGTTGTTGGTGTTTTACTTAGAAAATATTCCAAGGTCGTCTCCTCAGGGAAGGAAAGGGAGTTTTGTGAAAGTGATTTTGCAAAAGTGAAAAGAAAGTGTAGAATCTTGTATTTGAGTTTTGTGTTTGGTTTGTAAATGAAAATGCAAGAAAACAAGTGTTGGCTAATCCAAAGGATTCATTCCAATGGGAATACGAAATCAACTCAAAGCCTTCCTCCGATTGAGCATGAATGAACGATTAATTCGAGGGAAGCTATGGATGAGATTGGTGAGTATCTAAGCATAACCCGTGACTAGGCCTACGAGATATCCAAGGCTCACCAACTCATCCACTCTCAACCCCGTCAAACCAAACCATTTGACTCAAAAGGGAGGAATGAAGAAGAGTTGAAATGGAATCCACAAGAGGAGGTCTTCCCTTGGATTAACCAACTTAAATCCTAACTACTCATATTAAAAGCAAGACATTCATAATGTAAAGAGACAAGGATGAAATGGAGATTAAAACTTAACTAAATGCAAGAAATCTTAAACTAAGAAGAGAAATCAACAATACTCATTTTAAACTAAGAATTGAAGAAAACTTGAAAACATAAATGGTGAAAGCTAAGAAACTAAATTAAACTTGCAAAGCAATGGAATTAAATGACATTGAAAGTAAATAAGGAAGCTTACACAAGTCTTACAGCAACGAAAATGGTGAAGAACAAGCAAAAACGAAATTTACATTACACTATTCATTGTCTTCCTCCTTGGAGCTTTCTATATCTACTCCTAAGCTTAGGTAGCCACCCCCCTAAAAAATGCTGAATATTGTTTAGATATATGGAGTGTATGCCTTGCACAAAACGTCAATGAGGGTCCCTAGGGTATGTGTGAAAGGTCATCCATCAATAGGGGGCTGAATAGATGGGTTGCACAGGCTAGGACAGAGCTAACATGCAACTCACATGCTGCCCACTTCTCTCACATCCTCATTAAATGCCAAGCCTCAAAAGTCTTCCCAATGTGTAAGGGATGCCTGCTCTTGTGTAAGGAAATGTTGGGGGCAAGTGGGGTAAGTGTAGGTGGGACCCCCTAGCCTCAAAGTTGAGTTACAGGCTATTTTTTCGGCCAGAAGGTTCGTGGGACCAGTACTAGGTACCGGTACCGAGTACCGGTACTATTTTTCTGTACTGGACCACCTTCGGTAGAAATGGAATAACTCTTGATCTAACTGTTGGATTGAGCTTAAATTTTGACATGATACAGAAGACATCCAGATATACAATTCTCATGTTTTGAACTTTTCCAGATTCTGAGTAGATCATGGTCAAAATGGAGGACAACCGAGGCAGTGCTTCCCAGTGATGTGGCAGCTGGTGCCTTTGTTCGAAAACACCAATACCTCCTTGATTTCTTCACTTTTAAGCCTCCAATTCTTCATGTATTGTGTCCATGCCATTACCACACATCCAACATAGTTGCAAGGTCATAAAATCCAACATTTAAGCTATCAAAACATGCAACATCGAGAATTCAATATTATTCATAAAATAGGCTAACACTAAGTAATTAAATGCAAAAGTTGAGTTATAATGAATGTAATGAGGCCATGAAATGTGCGATATTATGTGATCATCAGTGACATATGTAGCATGTCCTTGGACCCTCTTGTTGCGTGCCTCTGAAATTCCTTCCACCTTGGGAAGATTGATCCTAGCTTTAGCCTTGCCTTAAAGGCCCTTGTTATGTAGAGGTCTTTTGTTTTTTTACCTGAATTGGCGGTGAAAGATTGACCCTACTTTTTCTTGTCTTTTTCTTTGGCCTCACGAATGTTTTTAGCATTATTCACCTCTCTTTTGATTTCCATGGTCATCTTGACCATTTATTCTAGGTCTTTTAGGCCCACAATCTTCCCCCAATGGACAACTTTAAGCCATCCTCAAATCTCCTCACTTTAGCCAAGTCTATTGCCATGTAATCTTCGAAAAAATGGGCTAGTTTTGTGAACTTTTTTTATGTATTTCATCACCATCTTAGTTCCTTACTTTAGGTCTAGGAATTCCTAAGCTTTAACTATCCGAAGAGCCAACATGAAATACTTGTTCATTAAGATCTTTTGCAACTCTTCCCATGTCATCGTCTTGACGTCTCTTGGGGTCCTTGCCCATGTCAACCATTGATGGTTTCCCTTCAAGTTGGAAGGTGGCTAGCATAATCTTTGTGGCATCCAAAGAGATCTCTATCGCCTCAAGAATCTTTTTCACCTATTGGAACTAATGTTTGGCTACCATCGGGTATGTTTCCCCCGTCAAAGTAGATAGCTTGTGTGCCTTGAATTTTGGTGGCTGATCGAGCCCTCTTGACCCATGCTGGTGCTAGCTTGTATGAAAGTAGCCGCCATTGTAGTCATGGCATTCACGAATGCCTCTTGATCGTACAAGGGTAGTGGCAGTGGTTGGTTGTTCTAACTGCACCGTCGACCAGGTCGACATTCCCGTCCTCTAGTTACCATCTAAAATATGCAAGATAGAAATAGACCTAACATAGTGTCATGGACCATTCATAATTTCAAAGCATCATAGAATATGTCAATATAATGCCATGATCCTATAAAAAGAACATGCGAGGTGCTTTCAAGTTAATGTCATGACACACCCTCACTCTTTGTACCATAATTCTTAGAATACTAAAAATTTTGGGCTAAAATCTAACCAATTTGAATGTAGACCTCGTATGCTTTCCAACAATAGCTTATTCACGTAATTCTGACTTCAACAACAAAAGTTATGCTCCTTCAAAGTTGGGGAGAAATGTAGTGTTTCTAACCTACCAGTGTTGTACCGGTAGGTTCAAACAGAGTGTTGTTCTAC
Source organism: Ilex asprella (assembly GCA_023539305.1). Classification (NCBI taxonomy): domain Eukaryota; kingdom Viridiplantae; phylum Streptophyta; class Magnoliopsida; order Aquifoliales; family Aquifoliaceae; genus Ilex; species Ilex asprella. The sequence continues at coordinate 5,886,393 of CM042198.1, forward strand.
CGGTAGGTTCAAAACAAAATGTTGTTCAATGAGGAGGTTGATGGTTCAAAATAGACACTGTTCTACCAGTAGGTTTTTGTGCAACCTATCGGTTGGTTCAAAACATAGAGTTGAGCTACCAATAGGTTTATGTCCAACCTAATGATAGGTTCCAAACAAAAAGCTTTCCAACCGATTCTTTCTTGTCGATCTGCCGGTAGGTCAAACCCAAAAGCTAATCTGCCAGTAAGCCATGTATTGATTCCTACCGATTCTTCTATGTTTTCTTTCCTTCTTCTTTTCCAACCTTAAGGTTATAATTCTACCTAGGTTTTCCATATTCTTCAAGTTCAAGCATACATATATTCACACACGTAACAAATAACAAAGAATATGCAATGCATGTGAATGTAATGGCCTAACCCAAATCATCCCATAATGAAAATGAAGAACTTATTTCCAAGAGACCCATGTAAGATCTAAATCCTAGGTTTTGATACCAAGTTGTGACACCCCATTTACTAGGGGTCCTTTCTCAACGAAATCGGCGCAAAGTCCCATTTGTACGGGGAGCTCTACCCAACACACAATCTGGGCATAAACCATGCTATTGATCTCTTAGGATCCAATATCAATATCCAAACAATTCAGACATTGAATACTTATCAATATACACATGCATTCATTCAAAAGAATAAATGTCCTTGAAGTCCAGATTAATCGCCTTCAATTAAAAGAATACACAAGTTTGTATTTAAAAATATACAGGGCTGAATGTAAGTGCAATGGGACAAAACATAAAAAATGAAAGCCATCTTCCAGCTTCGTTCTCAAAGTGGGCCCAACTGAGGGCCTTCAGCAAAAGCACATCCTATACCTAAAATATATCCCAATAAAGGGTGAGTCAACACTCAATAGCGTATCTTCTATGGAGATCACCTCCCAACCTATATGCATATGAAATGTCATGCAATCATAAACCTTTGTAAGCATTCATTTCACATCTACAAACATAAGAAATGCTACTAATCTATGCAATGCCATAAAGTGCAAACTCATGCTTTCAATGCCACACAGAACCCCCATCCCGGGTTCCCACAACACATGCAATGACATGCCTATGAATCTAGACATTCCATATCTCATGCATTGATGTTAAACATCCAGTGACCATTTAATTTTTCATTTCTTTTTGGGGTGGCAATTCATGGTCTTTTACCAACAGGACACCATACTGTCAACAGATCTTCGAGACATCCCACCTGTAGCTCCGTTTTTGCCATCACATTTTTATAAGCTCATTACATCAATGGCAAGCCCGTAACCAAAATTGTCGGGTCTTGCACCTAAGGGAGAATCTATCCCTTCTTGCTATACCTCAAATGTTTATTTATGCAATTCAACCAGACCGAAGTCTAACCATTCCAAGCCCACCCATCAACACACTTAGGTGATGATTGACCAAAACCCATGTACACACATTCACACTAATGTCAATGGCCACGAATGTAGTGGAACCCATGCCTATGCAAATACAATGTACATTTGCAATTTCATTTCATCATAATGTAAATTATATCATGAAAGCATATAATAACATTTCATAAACATCACCAAGCATGCTATGTATGGGCTAATAATAAATTTCAGTTCTTACGGTTTCATTTTTATCGTCACACTTTTATGGGATCATTACATCAATGGCAAGCGCATAACTAACATTGTTGGGTTTTGCAATTAAGAGATAATCTTGTCCTTCTTGCTATACCCTGACACATTTATTTATGCAATTCCGATGCGACTCAGCTAGACCTAAGTCCGACCTTCCTAAGACCACCTGTCAACACACCTAGGTGGTGATTGACCCAAACCCATGCACACAAACTCACACTCATGTCAATAGCCACGAATGTAGTGCAACCCATGCATACGCAAATGTAATGTACAATTGCAATTCCACTTCAACATAATGTTAACTATATATCAAGAAAGCATATAATAACATTTCATAAATAACTCCAAGCATGCTATATATGATTATAATCAAAATAATATACTTGCATTTACCTAAGCATATATCAAAACACTTAGTGAGCATAAAATGCAAATATATGGCATACCCAAATCATATATTTCATCAAACCAAACATCTTCCTACAAGTACATTGTGCGTCCCCTACCGATAGGTTCCATTTTCACAACCAAACCCAATTTAAGCAAAACAAGGATTCAATGAGTTCTCATATTCAAACTTAACACACTAGTTACACTAGTCAAGAGCTAAAACATATGATACATGCACCCATAGCCTTACCCATTTCATATAGCAACCCTAGGCTGAAAGTAAACCTAGATAGAAGGTAAACCTACCTCTTGTAGCATGAACAAAGAAGTGACATCCTGAAGAATACCCAAAACAAACCTTCTCAAAGCTTTAGGCCCCAACCCTTCATTTCGGAAAATTATGGAAAATGGTAATTGTTGGTGTTGGCATATAGCCCTTGTTGAGCTATCATGGCCCAGAATGGCGGGGTCCTTACTCAACCAGTTGATCACCTATCAAATCAAAAATACCCATGAATACAATATAACCTGATACCACGTCTTTATACCCCATTCATCGGGATCATAACAAAACAAAATTTGGACAGAGTCTCCTTTACACAGGAGTTCTACCCAATACCTAACCTATGCATAAATTATTCATACAACTATTTAAAGGTCGACATCCTAAATTCTAGGACTTAAAATTTAACCAGTCATATCATCCGAAGAAAAGAACTCAGGATATAAAGAATCAGAAGCATTGAAGTTCAAAAATCAAATTTAGGAAAGGGGTACTGGTACATGTGATAAGTAGTACCAATACTTGATCTCTTTGGAAGCCAAGTATCTGTTCCTATAATTCTTAGCACTAAAACTAGGGCCCCTAGCAGTGGGGTACCGGTACCTGCGAGCATAAGTACCAGTACCTAACCCCATAGAAAGTACCAATACCAGACCTAGATTTCCCAGATTTCAACATTTAACCCTCTAAACTCATACTACATCCATTCATAATGAGATTAAATGTCCAAATATAAAGTACCCTTATAAGCCTTCATCAAAATACAAGTTTTGTATTATAAAATGTACAAGGCCAAAAGATAATATTTGTATAAGTGTTTTGAATCCCAAAATCTAAAGCCACAAACTGGCTCTATCATCAATACGGGCCCAAGTGAGAGCCGTTAGCTAGAGCCTATCCAGCACCTAAAATATATTCCCAAAATGGTTAAGCCACATTCAATAAGGTATCTCATAAAGAGGTCATTCCCCAACCCAGATGCATATGAAATGTCACCTGGCAATCATCATATCAAACATCCATTCAAACACATACATTTCATAAATGAATGCTACAATTTCATGTCATGCCATGCAATGAGATGAAAAATCATGCATGCAACGCAACCTGAGCCCCACCAGCTCCCATAATACATGATATGCCATGCATATGCATCCGAACATTCCAAGCCCCGCTATTGATGTTGGACATCTAATAACTTTTTTTATAAAAAATGTGTATTCTTGGGGTAGGTATTTTTGGAATTCCACCAACAGTCACCTAACCAATGCAGGATCTATGGACTTTCACCAACTGTTCTACGTACACTGACACACTTAGTGGAAGTGCATATCTAAAATTGTTGGGTCCTGCACCCATAGGAGATTCTAGTCCTTCTAGCTAACCCCGACACGTATTTTTAATGCAAATTCGTGCGACTTAGTCAAACCTAGGTCCAACTTTTCTGAGCCCACGTATCAACCCATCAAATGTGGTGTTGGATTAAAAATATACACACACCCACACTCATGTCTAATGCCCACGAATGCGATACTACCCATGCATATGTGATGAGCGCATAATATTGCATATTTGAAGCCTCATTACATGCATTTAATCTCAACTT
>CM042198.1:5915324-5938462 GCA_023539305.1 Ilex asprella
CATTCCATAGCATTGCAATGAAAATTTCCAACATTGATAGCATATTTCTGTTTGGAATGTATGAATGGTGAATTGATTGCATATGAGCATTTCATGTGTATTTGGGTTAGGGAGTAGCCTATTTTGGAAATACTCTATTGAGCGTGGCTCACCCTTTATGGAAAAATATTTCAGATACAGGTTTTACGCTAGTGGATGGTTCTCACCTTGAGCCTCGTGGATGAAGAAGCGAGAATGTGGCTTATTTTGAGTAATTTGTAAAATTACAATGAATGTTTAGTTTGGCATATAATTAAATGTAATCGCATGCGAATGTTGTAATAGATCTTGTATAAACCATGTTGGATGCCCAAATACATGTTATGTAAGGGTTGGGTTGGTTTTTGAAAGGTTTGGAATGAATTGGAAATGAAAAACAAGTGAAGTAGGCAAATCTGGGCTGAAACTACCGGTAGTTAATAGGGCTACCAGTAGCTCATGGTCTAGAAGGTAAGAGCTACCGGTAGTCAACAGGTAGTCGTGGCCTAGAAGTTAATTGCTACCGATAGTCAACAAGCAGAACTTTCCAATGAACCCGAGCTACCAGCAGCCGATAAACACCTAGTGGTAGCTCTTCCAAAAATCAGAAATTTTAAAATTGCTTTGCCAAGTTTTGGGCTTTGAATTTCCTTCATTTTAATGACCAAATTGGACTCTAATAGGGCATGAATCATGGTGTTTTGGACATGGATTGGATTAAATGAATGTTAGAACCCGAGTTTCATTGTAAGTGATAGTCTCGATTAAGGGATGTTTTTAACGTGGTGTCGGGTTATGTGACATCCACGGGTATTTCCGCGGGTTGACGGGTTGTCAACGGTTAACTAATGACCCCTGAATTTTTGGGTGTCACAGATTGGTATCAGAGCATAGGCCATAGATCTTATATGGGCCTTGTGGGAAATGAATTTATCATAGGCCATAACTAAAGCCCTATGTAAATGATGGGCATTGGGTCTAGACAATTGCATTCTTGTGCATTTCATGTTACGTGCTTTAATTGTCACATGTTATGTGCTATGTGTTATGTGATTTATATACATGATAAAATGTGCATAGAAATGGACACACTAGGGTTAGAAAACATAACCTTAGGAGTGAAAAAGGGTGAACGGGATGGTTCAAGGATTTAAATGTCTGCTAGTATAAAACATACGTTCAACTAGGGGGACAATGAGAAAATTCTCAAAGCTTGCACTTGATCCATAGTTCGGGATACTAGGTTAGTTTGATGTTGCCATTTGACATGTGTGTAGATAACAAGTAGAAGAAGAGGACGCAGAGGCGGTGGGCGGAACAATAACCAACCACCACCGGCCTTTGACCAACAAGCCTTTATGGAGGCTATTGGTACTGTGGCTACTACCATTGCACAACTTAGTGCTGCAGCTGCCATAATTGCACAGGCTAATGCAAATGTGAGTCTAGGAGGGCCAAGTAACCTCCAGAGGTTCAAGACAAACAAGCCTCCAACCTTCATGGGAGGAGGGGATCCAATGGTAGCTGACCATTGGTTCCGGCAGGTTGAAAAGATCTTAGGAGCTATGGAGATCACCTTTGATGCCACTAAGATAATGCTAGCTACCTTTCAACTAGACGGAGAATCCTAAGTGTGGTAGGATTGAGTCAAAGCCTTAAGGGACTTGGAGGCAATGACATGAGAAGAGTTCTATGAGCTTTGCAGGGGCAAATACTTCCCGACGGCTGCTCGACATGCAACGGCTAAAGAGTTCTTAGAGTTGAGGCAAGGACCGATGACGGTGATGGAATACGTGGCTAAGTTCATTGAATTAGCTTGTTTCGCTAACACCTATGTGGCCACAGGTATGACCAAGGTGAGGAAGTTCGAGGATGGCCTGAAATTGTCCATCCGGAGCAAAATTGTGGGTCTTCTCCTGCAAGAGTTGGACAAAATGGTCACGACGGTTATGGCCATTGAGAGAGAAGTGGATGATAAAAGGAACATCCGGGAAGCGGGTAGTAAAGATAAAAAGAATGAGGGTCAATCCTCTTCTTCTAGTGTAGGGAAAAAGCAGAAGACTTCTACTCCGCGGAGGCATCAAGTGCAGGGCCACGGCTATCAAGGCCAAGGCCAAGGTCAGTTCTCTCAAGGCGAGAGAAATCAGAGGTCTTCCTTCCAGGCAGGCCAACGGACTTGCTATCATTGCCACCAACCGGGGCATATGAAGCGGGATTATCCTCAGATTCAAGGATCCCAGAGCTATGGGACATCCCAATCCCAATCTTCGGTAGGGCAGCCACAGACCCAATTTATTCCTTCTTACCCCACTATGGGTCAAGGGACCTAGTACCAGTCTCAAGGTGCTGCACAAGCGCCTACCACTTTTCAATCGGGGACTACGTAAGTAGGCGAGATGGGCCAGGGCATGGGTTGAGGTAGAGGACAAGGCTCTCAGGTCGGGACTTTGGCGACTCAAGGGTGTGTCTATGCCATCACACCTCATACTGAGCCAACAGATCAGTCAGTTATCCAGGGTACATTTCTACTCTCTCGTTTATGGGCAAGAGTACTATTTGACTCCTGTGCATCGCATTCATTCATTTCTACAACATTTGTGAAAGAATTGGGCTTAGATGTTGAAACCTTGGAAGAGCCATGGCATGTAAGTTATCCCCTAGGAGCTAAGGTGAGGATTGATCAGATATATCGGGGTTGTGAACTAGAGATCTTGGGGATCCTACTCATCGTTGACCTTAGGGTTATGGACATATTAGAGTTTGATGTAATCCTTGGGATGGATTGGTTGATAACACACCGTGTTGTAATTGATTGTGATCATAAGAGGGTCACCGTGTATACGCCTGAGGGTGTTTGTTTCAAGTTCCAAGGGAAAAATCATGGTGTCTTACCCCAAGCCGTGTACGATTCGAGATGGCATGGCAGTTGATGGGTTGGCTAGCCAAGCCTTACCCTAGAGGATGAGGAGAGACAAGAGTTTGGTTTACCTCGAGTGGTTTGTTAGTATGAGGATGTTTTTTGAGATGAACTACCAAGATTACCTCCACATAGGGATGTAGACTTCACCATTGAGTTACATCCCAGTACATCGTCCATTTCTATGACTCTACATGGGATGGCGTCTGCTGAGTTACAAGAACTCAAGGTCCAATTGTAGATATTGTTGGATATGGGGTTCATTAGACCGAGCACTTCACCTTGGGGCACTCCGGTGTTGTTTGCCAAGAAGAAGGACAAGACCCTGCGGTTGTGCATTGACTACCGGCAATTGAATAGAGTTACTATCAAGAATAGGTACCGTTTGCCGAGGATTAATCATTTGTTTGATCAGCTGAGAGGAGCACGGGTCTACTCTAAGATAGATCTTTGCACCAGTTACCATCAATTGAGAGTTGGGAAGGAGGATATCCGTAAGACGGCATTTAGGATGCGGTATGGGCATTTTGAGTTTACTGTTATGCCTTTTGGATTGAAGAATGCTTCGGCGGCATTCATGAATCTCATGCATAGGGTGTTCCAACCCTACCTAGATCAGTTTGTTGTGGTCTTCGTTGACGACATCTTGATCTACTCCAAGTCTAAGGAGGAGCATGAGGGTCACTTGAGGATTGTTCTCCAAACCTTAAGAGATCATCAGTTGTATGCCAAGTTCAGCAGGTGTGAATTTTGACTGACTTTGGGACATGTAGTGTCGATTGCGGGTGTATTCATGGACCCGGAGAAGATTGAGGCAGTCATGAATTGGGAAAGGCCGAAGTCAGTCTTTGAGATACGCAGTTTCTTGAGATTAGCAGGGTAGTATTGGCGGTTCATTCAAGACTTATCTCGATTAGCTACACCTATGACGAAGTTGACCCGAAAGGAAGCCAAGTTTAAGTAGAATGATTCTTGTGAGAAGGCATTCCAAGAGTTGAAGGTAAGGCTTACTTCAGCTCCTATTTTGATAGTTCTGGAGAGGGGACAGAGGTACATAGTATATTATAATGCCTCTAAGGACGGACTTGGCTGCATTTTGATGCAGTCCGAGAGAGTCGTGGCTTATAGTTCACGGCAGTTAAAGAATCACGAGCAGAATTATCCCACACATGACATGGAATTGGCGGCCATTGTCTTTTCCTTAAAGGCTTGGCACCACTATCTATACGGTGAGCAATTTGAGGTGTTTTCAAACCACAAAAGTCTGAAGCACATCTTTACACAGCGGGACCTCAACAGGAGACAACGCAGGTGGATGGAGTATCTAAAAGACTTTGACTTCACTTTGCATTACCATCCATGTAAATCAAATGTGGTGGCTGATGCACTCAATCGGAAGTCATGGGGAGTCTTGCTAGTATAGTTTCTCGGGAGTGCCAGATGCTCGAGACTCTTAGATAGTTCAAATTATGCTACATGGGGCAGGCTCAGGGTACTTTGGGGAGTTTGGTGGCTACGCCTTCCCTACTGAGTAGAGTGATAGAGTCCTAAGAACAAGACCCAAAGATAATGTCCATTAAGGACCGAGTGTGGTTGGGTACTAGTGATGAGGGTTGGACCCTTTCCATGGATGGTAGACTTCGGTATAGGGGACGAGTTATAGTTCCCCAGTCTCCGAGATTTAGGGATGAGATCCTTAGGGAGTTTCATTGCTCCCCGTTTTTTGGTTCATTCAGGTGGCACGAAGATGTATCATGATGTTCGTCACCAGTACTGGAGTGGAATGAAGAGGCAAGTTGGCGACTTTATTAGTCGATGTCTCACGTGTCAGCAAGTTAAGGCTAAACACCAGAGACTAGCAGGTTTGCTCCAGCCCTTGGAGGTAGCCAAGTGGAAGTGAGAGCATGTCACGATGGACTTTGTGACTCATTTGCCTCGGACATCGCGGGGACATGACACAGTATGGTTGGTAGTGGACGGGCTTACTAAGTCGACACACTTTTTGGCGGTGTGGATGACCTTCACACTAAAGGAATTCTGCAAGTTATGTATACGAGAGATTGTCCGGCTACATGGGGTACCCATATCTATAGTATCGGATTGGGATCCCAGATTTGTGGCTCAATTTTGGGAGAGTTTCTAGCAAGCCATGGGAATACAGCTGATGATGACCACTGCTTTTCATCCCCAAATGGACGGTCAGTCGAAGAGGACCATCCAGACCTTAGGCACATGCTACGAGCATGCGTCCTAGATCTCAAGGGTAGCTAGCAAGATCATTTACCCTTGGTGGAGTTCGCCTACAACAATAGTTATCAGGTGAGCATACAGATGGCACCCTATGAGGCACTATACAAGAAGCCTTGTCGTTATCTGGTTTGTTGGATGGAGGTAGGAGATAAGTCTTCTACAGGTCCGAAACTGGTTAGAGACACCTCGGAGAAGGTGGACATGGTACGGAAACATCTTCTCACAGCTCAGAGCCGGGAGAAATACTACGCCGACAGACGGCGGTGACCTCTGGAGTTTGAGGTGGGAGATCATATCTTCTTGAAGGTGATGCCTAAAAGAGGAGTGGTCAGGTTTGGCTAGCAGGGAAAGATGTCGCCGAAATACATTGGGCCCTTCAAGGTACTCAAAAGGGTAGATACAGTTGCTTACCGGTTGGCGCTATCGCTAAATCTATTGGGTGTTAACAATTGCTTACCATGTCTCCATGCTCCTGAAATACACACAAGATCCGACTCATGTGGTAGATTGGGGTAAACTTATTGTTTATGCGGATGGTACCTTCGAGGAGGGACCGGTGCGTTTTATGGATAGCGGAGATCAGGTTTTGCCTGGCAAAAAAACACCTCCCAAGCCCTAAAAACTTGGATTTATCCAAAGTCTCCCCTTGGATCTTCAATGAAATCTCTTGTTTTTTGGTATGTACGTGTAGCCCTCATCTATGTGATCGACTTTAGGTCTTGGCTCAATGAAATACGACCGACGGAACTTCGAGAATCGGCGGAGAAAGATTGATTTTCTCCTTTTTCCCTCTCCTTCTCCCACACGTTGAAGGCCAGCTGAAATGGAGAGGAAATATATGATTTATTTCCAGATATTTAGCCCATATTTATAATTTTAAAAGCTTGGCTCTAAGCGCGCCACACGCCGAAATGATTTATTTCATCCCATATTTAGTTCAAATTAATTTAATTGAACTTTAATTCAATTATAATGAAATTTTAAAATTTTAATTTTTGGGGACCTTTATGAGGCCATTCGACACCCAGTCGTTTCGTAAAATACAAAAATTCGACTATCTCAGAATTCGACGAAAACTGTCTAGGTTACTAGATTTCATTATACGAATCCAACAGTGAAGTCCATTGTGTCTTACGAGCTCTAGAGAGTATGTATTTTAATTCTGAATTATAGTGGTAAAATGACCATTTTGCCCTTTTTCAAAAAAATCAATTTTTCTTGGGTTTTACACATGTACCGGTACTCTTTTCAAAATTTTAAAAATTTAAAACTGCCTTGCCATGTTTTCGGCCTATGTTTTCCTTCCCTCCAATGATGTAAATGGACTATAATGGAATATAAATCATGGTATATTGGACATTGGTCGGATCCAATGAATAATGGAATGCGGAATACAATTGTGGATTACGATCCCAGTTAGGGGGAGGTTAACCGTGGTGTCGGGCTATGCGACATTTACGGGTGTTTTCGCGGGTTGATGGGTTATCAACGGTAAATAAAGGACCCCTGAATTTTGGGACGTCACAATGTACATGTATTTATGTGGAATTAAATAGCATGTGCATAGTGGACAAGGTTATGTTTTTAATGGTTGAGTTATATTTTTAAAAGAAAAGAAAATCATTTGTAGAATTAGGGTTTACTCCTTCTTCCATTATTTTCTATTCCAAGCCTTTTTCTACTTTTAGTTGTCTAATTTCTTGCAAGGTGTGTATGTTAGTTCTATTTTATACAACATTTTACAATTCTTTGCATTTAATTCAAGGTATTTACTTTCTATTGCAATTTTGAGTAAAGTTCTATTTCTCTTTCTATTATGTAGATAATTATTTCAATTACTTTAATTTTGACTTTCGTAAAGAGTGAGTAGTCATTTTTGGTTTGATCCGATGAGTGTCTCATCCGTGAATGAGGATTTTGACCTAACTAGGGATTTTCCAAAGATTAAGTTATTTTATTGATTGAAAAATTAAAGTTGAAACCATGGGTGATATGTATATCTTCTTGCTTATCCATATAAAATTAGGTTTGGACTTTGTCACTTTCATCTGTTTTATTTGAATATTTATCAATTGAGTTCGTTTGAGTACAATCTTGACTGAGTTATAAGATTAGGTCAAAATTATTATTCATGGATGGATGAGCTCCAACGATTAACCAATTTTCTTTAATTATTGTTATTTAGTTAACCCGTTTCTAAAAACCCTTTTAAAAAATTCAAGAGTTTTACTTCTCTTTGTAAATCACCGATCAAATTTAACCCTCCTTTTCCCTGAGGAGATGACCTCAGTAATCGACCGAATTGCAACACGATAATTTCTTGCACTTGGGAAACTATTTATATTTAATCCACATAGAGGATAAGAATTTTTGGCGTTGTTATCGGGTAAGGCGTTTCTAATTTGAGAGGGAATTCAAACCAGCATCAAGTAAGTCTTGTGATTTCCATCACGAGCTCAAGTAAATTCTTCGTTATACTTTACTTTTAGTTTGTTGTTCCTTTTTTTAAAATTTTATTTCTAGTTTTTGCATATGGACATGAGACATGATATATAATAGATTTGTTAGACACGACCGCACACACACACTTTCGATATGACAGGGTTAAACAAAAATGATCCATAAAATGAGAAGAACAGGGGAAATAAGTTTCCACTAGTTCCTCCCATTATTTCTGAGAATGTTGGAGATAATCTCTCACATGTTCTTCTTGTGAGGACGATGATAGAATACCTCCAACCTACTTGCTCCTCTACACCTTCTTGTATACATTTGCTAGTGAAGTCACAAGCTTTTATCGTTAAACCTGGAATGCCCTAGTAGTTCCCCTAAGTCCATGGTGCGGATAGGAAAAACCCCTACCTCCATATCAAGGAGTTTGAGGAAGTAGCTAGCACATTCCTTGAACAAAATGTACGAGAAGAGGTAGGAAGGGTGAAGTTGTTCCCATTCTCTCTAAAAGATAGAGCAAAATCTTAGTTGAACTCTCTTAAACCTCGAACCATAACGACTTGGGATGATTTATAAAAAGAGTTCTTAAAGAAATTTTTCCCAGCTTAGAGAACAATTTCTTTGATGGAACATATTCAATTTTTTTTAAAAAATAAAATGAATAGATCTACAAATGTTGGGTGAGGTTTAAAAACGTCTTAAATGTTGTTCCAAAACATGGCTATGTTCCTTCACAAGTGGTGAGTTTCTTTTATGAAGTAATTACACCTACACATTGCCAGCTCATTCAAATGATGTGCAATGAAGAGTTTTGAACGAAGAGCCCAAAGAAGCTCTAGATTCCTTTGACAAATCAGTAGATAATGCCCAATCAGGGGATATTTTTGATCCTATTGAGTAATCAAAGCAATATATTCCATCCTAGTGTATTAGGGGTGGAAACTATGTGTTTAGAGATCAAGATGTGTTATTGCTTAATGGTTTATGTTGTATATTCCTAACATGAACCCTCAAATGTGTATAAGCCTATGTGTGTGGGTGAGTGTCACACTCACTCTAGTTCAATGCAAGAAATGGAAAAACGAATTTGTGGACTGAAAAGTGTGTGTGTGTGTGAGTGTGAACAAAAGTGCTCCCCAAGCGCAGGGGGACTTTCGAGAGTCATTTTTTACTTGAAAAAGTATTCCAAGATCATCTCCTCAGGGAAGAAGGTGAATCGTGTTGAAAGTGATTTTTTTGAAAAAGAGAAAAATGTAAAAATGTTTTGTTGTTTGAGTTTGGTTTGTGTTTGTATCTTGATGAAAGTGAATTGGAACAAGTGTTGGCTAATTCGAAGGGGTCATTCCAATGGGGATGACAACTCAACTCGAGACCTTCCCCTAATAGTATGTAGATGTTCGATTGATTCGTGGGAAGCGAGAGACTAGGATGGAGGTGAGGATCCAAGCATACCCCGTGACAAGTCTAAGGGATATCAAAGACTCACAACCCCTTCCACACTCAACCTAGTCAAACTGAATCAACGTAGATTACAAAGAGGAATGAAGGGGATAGGGACTAGAGGCTAGAGGACAGGGACATCGACCTGGTTGAGGGGGCTGTCGGAACAACCAACCACTACCATCACCCATCTACGATCAAGAGACATTCATAAATGTCATGACTACCATGTTGGCTACTTTTGTACAACCTAAAGCCAATGTGGGCTAAGGAGGCTCAGGTCACCTCACTACCATCGGTTCCAACAAGTAGATAAGATATTGTACTCAGTGGAAATAACCTCCAATACCACCTAGATAAGGTTGGCAATGGTCCAACTTGAGGGAGAGAGAGTCCCATCAACGACGGACTTGGGCCAAGACATCAAGAGACATTGAGACGATGACATGGGAAGAGTTCAAAGAGCTCTTCATAAATAAGTATTTCTCGTCTGCTCTTCGACAAGTGAAAGCCCACGAATTTCTAGACCTAAAGTAGGGGACTATGATGGTAATGGAATAAGTGGTGAAGTTCATAAAACTATCTCATTTTGCCGATGATTATGTGGCCTCAGACTTGGCCAAAGTAAGGAGATTTGAGGATGGACTAAAGGTGTTCATCTGGGGCAAGATTATGGGCCATCGTCTACAAGAACTAGAATCAATGGTTGAGATTTCCATGACTATCGAGTGGGAAGTAGATGACGCTAAGAGCATCTGGGAAGCCAATGCTAAGGACAAGAAAAAAGAGGGTCAATTCTCCAACACAAGTTCGAGTAAAAAGAAGAAGACCTCTACACCACAATGGCCGAAGGAACAAGGCTGGGGTTATCAAGCCCAAGGCCAGAATTAGTTTTCCTAAGGAAGGAAGAACATCAAGAGAACAAACCATGGAGGCCAAAAGACATGTTGCTTGTGTCATCAATCAGGCTACCTAAAGAGGGATTACCCACTTGTGTAGGGGTCTTTGAGTTATGGGGCTTCTTAGTCCCACTCATAAGTGGGGATTCCAAGGGCATATTTCACTCTTCCCTACCCGATCTTAGTCTAATGAAATTAATATTAGCCTCAAGGCTTTGGACAGATCCAAACTACTTCACATGTCGAGACTCTATAGTCAAGTCAAATGGTTTAGAGTGTAGGCCAAGACTAAGGACATGGATTTTAGGCTGGGATATCTAGGGCCCAGAGGCGAATCTTTTTTGTTACTTCTCAAACTGAGCTAGAGGATTAGTCAGTGATTCAAGGTACATTTCTACTCTTTCGTTTATGGGCACTAGTGTCATTTGATTCGGGTACATCTCATTCATTCATTTATGCATATTGTGTGAAAGATTTGGGCCTAGAGGTTGAGACCTTAGAGGAGCCTTTGTATGTGAATTCTCACCTAGGATTTAGGGTTTCCATTGATGAGATTTGTCAGGGTTTGAGTTAGAGATCTCATGGATTTAACTCATGGTGGACATTAGGCTCATAGACAGGTCGAAGTTTGACGTCATCCTCAGGATGGATTGATTAACGACACATCTGGTGATTATTAATTATGACAAAAAATGAGTCACCACCTACACTTCAAAGGGGATTTGTTTAAAGTTCCAAGGAGAAAAGCATAATTCTTTACCCCAAGCTATATATGACTTCATTGGTACTGGCAATTTATGGGTTGGCTTGCAAGCCTTACACTTGAGGAAGAGGCGAGATAGGAGTTAGGTCTACCTTGGGTAGTTTGAGACTATGCAGATGTCTTCCCAGATGAGTCACCGGGATTGCCTCCACATCAGGATGTTGACTTCTCCATTGAGTAACAATCCGATGTGTCCCCTATCTTTATGGCACTGCATAGGATGGCACCAATAGATTGCAAGAACTAAAATTCCAATTGCAAGAGTTGTTGGACAAGGGTTTTTAAAGACTAAGTGCCTCACCTTGGGGAGCTCTATTTTCCAAGAAGAAGGATGGAGCCCTTAGACTTTGTATAGACTATCAGTAGTTGAATCAGTTCACCATTAAGAACAAGTACCCGTTGCCACAGATAGATGACTTTTTTGACCAATTGAGACGGGTTCAAGCCTACTCTAAGATAGAGTTGCACACGAGGTACCATCTATTAAAGGTATGGGAAGCCGACATTCCTAAAACGACATTTAGGACTCAATATGGCCATTTTTAGTTTATGGTTATTCCATTCGAGTTAAGGAATGCTCTAGCATCATTCATGGATCTCATGCATAGGGTATTCAAACCCTATCTTGATCAATTTATTATAGCGTTTGAAAACAAAATTCTTGTATCTCCAAGATGGAGGAGCAACATGAACATCACTTGAGGATTCTTTTACAAGCCTTGAGAGATCACCAATTGAATGTCAAATTCAACAAGTTTGTATTTTGGCTAAAGGAAGTCAAATTTTTGGGCCGCGTTGTGTCTGCTATGGGTGTATTAGTTGACCCAGAATGTCAAATTCAACGAGATTGATTAAGGACTACTACTACCTAGCGGCACCTATGACACGACTTACTCAATAGGATATCAAATTTCAATGGGATGACTCTTATGAGAGGGCATTCTAGGAGTTGAAGAAGAGGTTGACTTCAACTCCTATCTTGATTGTTCCAGAGAGGAGACAGAGGTACACTACTATTTACTATATTCCTTCAAAAGAGGGACTTGGGTGCATCTTGCTTCAGTCTGACAAGGTAGCTGCTTATGGTTTTTTGTCAACTAAAAAACTATGAGAAGGACTATCCAATTCATAACATGAAGTTGGCGGCTATTTTCATTGCATGGCGCAACTATCCATACAAAGAGTAGTTCGAGATGTATTCGGATCACAAGAGTCTAAAGTACATCTTCACTCAGAGAGATCTCAACATGTGACAACACCGATGGATGGAGTATCTAGAGGATTATGACTTCAGTTTATACCACCATTCCAGTATGGCAAACGTAGTGGCTAATGCTCTAAGCCAGAAGTCACATGGACTCCTAGCTACCATACTTCCCAAGAGTGGCAGATGCTTGAGACTACTATATAGTTTGGATTGCAATATTAGGATCAGGATCAGGGTATTATGGGCAATTTGATTGCCACCAGGTTTGCAAAGCTGAGTGATTAACGCTTAAAGACATGATTTCGAGATAGTGTCCATTAAGGAGAAGATCTAGTCTAGATTGAGTGGCGAGAGTTGCGCTAACCATTCCGATGGTAGTCTATGGTATAGAGTCAGAGTTCTTGTGCCTCATTCCATTGATTTGAGGGAGGAGATACTTTAAGAGTTTCATTGATCTTGTTTTGCAGTACTTTCCGACGGCACAAAAAAGTATCACTATCTTAACCACTAGTACTACTGGAGTGGGATGAAGAAACCTGTTAGGGATTTTATGAGTAAGTGTAAGATTTTTCAGTAAGTCAACGCTAAGCACTAGAGACTTATAGGGTTGCCCTAGCCTTTAGAGGTAGCCGAGTGGAAATGGGAACATATGATGAATTTCATTACACATTGGTCACAGTCTATGAGGAAATGACTTAGTTTGGGTTGTAGTGGATTGTATTATCAAGACATCACACTTCTTGGTTGTACATATGATCTTCACACTGAAAGAATTTTGTAAAAACCCGGGTAAATTTAAAGTTTTTATGAAAAAGGGTAAATCGATAATTTATCACTATGGTACGATTAGCAAACCTGAATCTTTCTAGATCTCGGATGACGAAATGGACCTCCCTGTTGGATTCGTCTCGTGAAATCTAGTTACCGTGTCAAATTTTATTTTATGAGACGATCGGGTCTAGGGTGACTCCAAAAATGAATATTTTATTAAAATTGAGAAAGTCAGAAAAATAATTGAAGGCGAGTGAAAAATTAAATATTTTGGACTTGAACCTGGACGAAATTTAATCATTTCGGGGAAAAAATGGACCTAGAAAAAAGGGGTCGTGTGGCATATTGTCGACCAAGCCATTGAAGGATATAAATAAGGCAGAAAATCAGATTTTCTCCCCATTTCTCCAGCCGATTCCAACATGAGAAAGAAGAGAGGGAAAGAGCTTGGATTATCCACTTTCTCTCTACGATCTACGCCACTCCGGAGCTCGAATCCACTCGGGCCAAGAACAAAGTCGGTCTCCTTGACAAGACCTACACGTCCATGCAAAAAATGAAGGCTTTCATCGAAGGTTTGAAAAACAAAATTTTGGGAAAGCTTTGGTTCTATTCTTGTAGCTTCCTACATTGTTTCTACGCTTCAAGAGGTAGGATTTCCTCCTACTTAGATTTATTTTACAACCTAGAATGTTGATATGAAATGGATAGGTTGATTGAAGTATATATCACTTGCCTATTGTCGTTGATTTGGTGAAATGGGTATTGAAGATGGGTAGAATAAATTCTATCCTAAATTGGGTATGTAAAAATTGCTCAATGTAATTTTTGGAGTTATGTGAGTTGTGAGCATGCTATGTGTTTACATTATGCCTTGAGAATTAAGTGTGTTATTTCCAAATTAGGTGATGACAAGGTTGGGTGTTGTTTCTAAATAACATGTTGATATGTACATATTCATCAATTGGCATTGTGTAAAATAATGAGAATTATATGCTTACGATATAATTTTGCCATTGGATATGTGGAATGCGTTGAAATAGTTCATGTGTCACTCATAGCATATTGAAAATCGTATTATTGTTGTAACGAGGCGTCATGATACATATGCACGGGAACATCCCATTATATGGGTGTGGGTGCATGATTTTTGTCAACACCACACTTGGTTGATGACGAGTGGGCTCGAGTAAGTTGGGTCGAAGACTTGGCCGAGTCTCATGCTTTGCATGGTTAACAAGGCTGGGGTTAGTAAGAAGGGATAGAAGATCCCTTGGGTGCAAGGGCTGGTGATTGGGATACACACTCCTTTGGTTCGGTCCATAAAGTGTGTGGGTGTACACGAAACCCTAGGTGGAAGTCCATAAATTCCGTGTGGGTTGGGTGACCCTTGGTGTAAGTCCATGAACGTCCACCCCTACAATGACCCTAGATTGGTGAATGTCATTTGATGTGTAACATAATTGACGGATTCGTACACATTGGCCCTTGCATGTGTTGAGGATCCGGGAAGGGCTCGGTTGATGTGTGTGAGTGAGTCTCACCTCATTTTATGACATGACATTGTAAATTCCAACATTGAATGCCTATTCTTGCTTGGAATGTTATGAATTATAGATTATTTGCATGTGAACATTTCATGTGCATTTGAGTTGGGGAGTTGCCTATTTAGGAGATACTCTATTGAGCGTAGCTCACCTTATATAGGAAAAAAAATTCAGGTGCAGATTACACGTCGGTGGACGGATCACATTCGGGCCATCAAGGGTCAAGCAAAGCCGAGGTGTGGCTTTATTTTGGGATTTTGTAAAATCATTGTGAAAAGTTAGTTTTTGGCATATAAAACAACGTAAATGAATGTAATAGAACTTGTATGTATCAAGTTATATATAAGAAATGGTATTAATCATGTATTTGATGGATGTGGAAGGGTTTGAAATGGATTGAAAATAAAAAATAGTTGAAGCAGGCAAATCTGGGTAGAAAGTACAAGTACTGAGTACCGGTACCACCTGGTCAAGAAGGCAAACAGTACCGGTACCATTTTTCCCGTAGGCAAACGGTACTGGTACTGGGTACCGGTACTCTTTCCAAAATTTTCAAATTTTAAAACTTCTTTGTCATGTTTTCGGGCTATGTGTTCTTCACTTTAAATGATGTAAATGGACTCTAATGGAGTATATATCATGGTGTATTGGACTTTGGTTGGATCCATTGAACAATTGAAAATGGGTTATAATCCCGGTTAAAGGGAACGTTATCGACGTGGTGTTGGGTTAAGCGACATCCACTGGATTTTTTATGGGTATGGTTGATCAACGGACTTATAATTGACCCCTGATTTTTGGGGCGTCACAGCTTGGTATCATAGCTTAGGTATACGATTAACCTAGGGCTTGAGGGCATGGGTCTAGACCATTGTATTCATTATGCACTACATGTTTTGTGGTTAAATTGCTACATGTTATGTGAATTACATGCATAGTAAAATGTATATGGAAATGGACACACTTGGGTTAGAAAACATAACCTTAGGAGTGAGAAAGTGAATGAATGAGATAGTTCAAGATATAGATGTTTGTTAGTGGTGGCCCATTTATTTGATCCATATTTTTTTAATATTTCCTTTGATTATGATATTTAGTACACTCAAAAAAATTATTTATTTCAGGATGTCAAACTTTAGAGAAAGGTCTACTATTGCATTAGCATGGTAGAGATGCGGGAAAAATTAAGAAAGTTGTTTATGTACATTTTGTACCTAAGTGTTTATTTTTCCCTATTATTGTAAAGGAATGGTATCCCTAATCTTTTGTTTTGGTTCAAGTGACACAATTGCATAATTTTTTATGCAGGTCATCTATTTTAAGTGTTATTAGGTGGTATTATTGATTTTCAAAGCATGATTGCATTACAAAAGCATGTATTGCCATGTGTTGAGTTATGCTTTGATTTCTAGGATACCAAGGGGGACTCTTGGGATAGGGTGTGACATCCAGCATGCATCCTTGATTTTAAGGGCAGTTGGGAGGATCACGTTTCCTTAGTGGAGATTGCCTATAATAACAGTTATCAGACAAGCAGATAGATGACACCCTATAATTCTTTGTATGGGAGACCGTGTGATTCTCCGATTTGTTGGACAAAAGTTGGAGATTGAAAGTCCATGGGTCCAAATATGATTAGAGATAACTATGAGAAGGTGGCAATAATATGAAAGAATCTTCTCACGACTCAAAGCCAACAAAAGAGCTATGCCAATGAGCGACAAAGACCTCTAGACTTTGAGGTGGGTGATCATGCCTTCTTAAAGGTCATGACTAGGAGAGGAATGATCCGGTTCGGGAAGAGAGGAAATTTTTCACCGATGTATATTAGATCTTTCAAGGTACTTGAGAGGATCAGGGCAGTTGCTTATCGGTTGGCATTAGCATCAAATTTGTCTAGTGTTCGTGGTGTGTTCCATGTTTTTATACTCTGGAAGTATGCTCCAGATCCTACGGATGTTATGGATTGGGGTGAAATAGTGGTTGACATGGATGAGACTTTTGTGGAGGGACCAGTTTGTATTTTGGACATGTGAGATTAGTTTTTTTTGTGACAGGACTGTGAGCTTGGTTAAGGTGCTATGGCAACACCAGGGTGTTATGGAGGATACATGGGAATTTAAAGATACTATATGAGCTACCTATCCATTTTTATTCGAAGATGGAGGTGTAATTTAATGTTAATGGCATACAACATCATTACATGTGCATTCATCTTATGGGTTGCATGTGTGTGTATTTTGTGGATGAAATTCCTTTTGCGGGAAAAATGTAAAACCTACAAAAATTAAAATCTTAATTAAAAGGTATTATGGAAATTAGGCTATTTAAGTGCGGGTTAAAAATCTAAAACTTTAAATAACCTGGATGTCGAACGAACCTAACCATGGGATTCGTCTCATGAAATTGAGTTAACCAGTCAATTTTCATTTAATTTTGAGACAATTGGAATTTTCACATAAAATGAGGCAACACATGCAATCGGGTGATGCGTGATTAAAATTCCAGCAAGGATTTTAGTCACGGGACCTATAATATAATTAAAAGACTAATCAACTAATCTTATCCAAGTGGACAAATGTTGTATTATGATTCGCTCTCTAGGATTTTCAACCAATCAAAAGGTGACACGTGATGCATTGTGAACCAAGTATGGGAAGAGTATTTAAAGGGGGAAAATCAAAATTTCCCCCATTCCTAGCCAATTTCATTGGAGAGAGAGAGAGAGAGAGAAACCAAAGTTCTTCATCTACCCCTTTCTTCCCTTCATAACTCAAGATCGAACTGTTGAAATTCAATCAACCAAGAACAAAAGTTGCTCTCCTCGATGAAGGCTACAAGACAACACCAATTTGAAGCATTTTCCACCATTTTCATAAATCAAGAGCTCTTGGGCTAGGGATTTGAAGAGCTTGTTTGGGTATTTTTAAGGTTTCACTTCATCGCTTATGCTTCAAAAGGTGGGAGTTCCCTTCTATTTAGATTATCCTTTAATTCAAGGGTTGTGACTCACATTTGGCCTGAATAGTGGTATACACCCAAGTATAAGTGGCCATATTACAATATAATACTCGGTTTAAGTCTGATGCCAAACTCATAGGGAGTTAAATATTGGAAATCAAAGCAGAAGCGGTGAAGTTGTTACAGATACAACATGTAGTAGAAATAGCTTGTGGTGTGAGCTTATAAAAATGTAAAACAAACTTAATTAAAACTGAAGAAATGCGATAATAAAAAGATACCCTTCAGTTTGAAGATTCCATACGCATTATATTGACTAAGTACTTGAAATTCCACCTTATAACAAGTAACCCCCATTTTACTGGAAATTCAACTAGTAGGTATGATGTATATTAAACCATAGCCAACAATTGATTAGGTTATCCAGCAGGTATATTTCTATGCAACAATCAAATAATCCGAGTAAACTAGAAGGCGAGCCATTAGAAGGAGTACTTGAATTACTCAATCAGCATATCTTTACCTTGCATCAATTAAACTACTATAGTAAACCAGAAGGAAAGCCATTCAGAAGGAATACTACAGTTATTCAACAGGCGGGTTGATGATTCACTGATGACGAGATTCCAGTTCATGCATTGAATTAAAATCATTGGCTATGCCGAGACTTAACTTGTCTATAACCAATCAATCAACTTTTACATAAGCCCAATCACATACATCACTATATCATGCATAAAGTACATAATTAGTATATAGTATGGTATATAGCATCAGGTACCGTTCGGTGTTTATAACAATGAGCATATTATAAATGTAACCATCTACCAATATGGGAGGTATATATAACATTAAAGTATAGTTAAAACATTGTAATTTCCATAATTAAACAATATTGTACTTATGTTAACCCTTCACTAAAGGGTATAAGTGGACTACTCATGCCCTATTGCTATAGACGAGCAAGAGCTGCTATAAAGTTCCATTACAATACAAAACAAAATACAGACAATCCTTCCCCGAGGATTAGTTGAAACATGATCATTCTTAATATCGGTTAGGGCACAAAAGTGGGAGAAGTTTGATTAATACTCAAATGTAGCATATTATTATGCCCTTTCTGGACTAATTATACTTTGATGGAGTTTAAATGATGATATTTTAGGTCTTGAAGTGAATAAGGGCTCAAAGTCAACCAATATCACACCAAGATGAAACACTAGTAGAATAAGGGACAAAATTGGGAATGTTTGGACCAAGGCAATGACGTTTGAACACCAATTCACATTCAAACGTCAAACTGAACCAAACCAAAACCAGATTGCTGAGACAGAGTGTGTTGCAGACAAGAATCAAGGCCCTGAGAAACTTGAGCACTACGTTCGAACGCCAACTAGCATTCGAACGTCCACTGCAGCACTGACAAGACCAGACTGAAGACATGGCGTGTTGTAGCAAATAAAGAAGTGCACTTGAGAATCAAGTTCGAACGACAGATCACATTTGAAAGTCCACTGAAGACCTGGGTAATGAATGCAAAATGCCTAGCTCTGTATTTGAGTGTGGAAGGATGTTTCCACAAAGGACCACAAGCAACTTAAGTGATATGGTCAAACCCCATCTGGCATTTGAAAGCCAAACAACGGTAAAACGTCCACACTGGAAAAACACAGAACAACGTTCAAACATCACCCATAGGCTATTTGCAAAGTTGTTGGCTTTCACGATGGCTTGGACGGCAAACACTATTCATTTACCCTCTTGTCTTCCCTGTTGCTTATAAATACTTCCATTATGGGAGAAGTTTGAGAGGTGTTTTTTAGGGAGATAAGTTTGGTCTTAGACCAACATCTCTTCTTCTATGTACTTGTTTGATGTTTATATGAAGCTTTCTTTACTTGCATTTACATTTACACTTTGTATATCAACCATGATGGAGGCTTGTACTCCCCTTGAAGTTGGATCTTTAATATTCTCTTTATTTAGCTTTTACATTCATGTTGTAGCAACCATGGTGGAGACTTAGACTCCCCTTGTAGTTATATTTGCTTTTGTTTATAAGTATCAAGAAAGATAGCTTATCTTTTGGTTGTGGTGGAAACACTCGAAAAATAACTAGCTTTCTTCTACTTCCATTTGTTAGCTTCTTTCACTTCCATTGCTTGACCATCCTTTTATCTTAGAGGAGTGAAAATCTTCCACTTTTCAAGAGCTTTGCCAAAGCCGTGAAGGGTGGAACGTGATCTACTCATTCTTCGTTGAATATTGGCTCCTCATTTGTTGTTATTTTATTTTGTAAGTTCTCTACTTGGAGGGATGAGAATCACTCACTTTTTTAGCTTTACCAAAGCCATGAAGAGTAAGTAGTTTCTCATTCATTCTTTAGTAAGTGGTGAAGGGCATGTATAAATTATCCGGAAGTTATATTTGTGCTTTGTTCTAATGTTTAACGTTTATATCCCCTTGTTTATTGGATGATTGATTGCATCTAGCAAAGTTAAGGTATTTTGTATAATCGTGGTTATTTCTATGACACAGATGACTCTTACAGAGAAATATCTTTCGTTTTAAGGCAAGTACCCCAGCTAGATCCTCATGACTACCCTCCAATCCTCCCCTTTATCATACTTCATTTAAAGAATGGAATATTAATGCCATGATTGGATGCCTTGTAGAAACACTTGCTTGTTTGTAGATGGGTTGAGTCTCGGCACAGGTAATTCTTGTAAACATCTAGAAAGACATCAGAATCATGTGTTTAATTCTTACAGTCCATCTTTATCTTCTGATTAACTTGATGTTGACAAGGGAGTTAATTGTGTTATCATGCATAAATATAATAAACTGGATGATTAACTACATGTCTTAATCCTCGAGCTAATGAGCGACTTTCTTTTCATTTGAACTTTTCTTATATTTTATCTAGAAAACTTTCTTAGAAAGAAGTTCATATTCAATCCAGGAAAATCTCTAAACCTGACAACTTTAAATCCCAAGGGTTACAGTCATTTAGTCTATGTTACTGCTTACTTTGAAATATCAACAACAGTTCCCTGAGGATTCGACTCCGGACTCAAACCGGATTATTATTACAACTTGACCGCCTGCACTTGGTGTACACACTTTGAATCAAGTCAAGTTTTTTGCACCATTGCTAAGGAACTTTCAAAGGTGTTTTAAGGTAAAAGGTAAAAAGATTTTTCTTTCGGTAAATATTCTTTGGTTTATTGTGAATAGTTTTATTTTGTTTTAATTATTTTGTGTCTGAGAATGCTCCTCACTATCAAAAATTGCTGATATAATCTTCTGGGTCTGTAAATCAGTCTGAACCAAATTCACCTAGATTAGTAGCGGACTCCTGCGAGAGTATTATGGCAAATAATGACAGAAACAGAGAAGTTCCTATGAGGAAGTGCCTAACATTCGAAACTTGAGGGATTGCTTAAATCCCATAAGAAATAGTGTTCCCCTCCTGTTTTGTTTTTCCTAAAAATGCTCCCCCCTTTACTCTAAAGCCAGGGACTGTGCAGTTGTTACCTGTTTTTCATGGGTTGGATGCAGAAAATCCCTACCTGCATATGAAAGATTTCGAGGAAGTGTGTGGAACATTTCAAGACAATTCGAAACTAATCGAGATGAAAAAATTTCCTTTCTCTCTAAAGGATAAAGTTAAACAATGGCTTAATTCTTTAATAGCTCTTTCCATGCCTAAATGATAGACCTTCCAAAATGAATTTTTCAGAAAAAAAAATTGCATTACATCGGACCAATACACTCAAAAGGCAAATCAAGAATTTTTCGATAAAAGAAGGGAAAACATTTTACCAAAGTTGGGAGAGATTCAAAGATTGCTCCAACCTTGTACATATCATGCTTTTGAGAATTGGACTGTGGTAGAATTTTTCTATGACTCATTGCCCACTAGACTACGTTAGTTTGTCGAAATGATGGCCCAAGGAAAGTTTATGGGTAAAAGTCTGGAGGTGCCTTTCAATTTCTTTGACACCATATCTGAGAGTTCTCAAATGTGGGACTCAGCCTCTCCTACTATTGTTGAAGCCAGATCAACTATGATGTTGGCCCTTCCACAGAACAAGTATGTGGGGTCTGTGCACTGACAAAACACCGTACTGGGGAGTGTCCTACCATTCCAGCATTCTAAGAGGTTTTGTTGGAACAAACAAATGTAATCTCCAACTTCAACAAACCTTACTCTAACCCATACTCTGAAACATACAATCTAGGGTGGCAGAACCATCCGAACTTCAGTTGGAGGAACACACAACCAACACCCCTGAATCTACCACAAAGTTCACATTCATTACCTCTAGGACCTCCCGCATACCAACCACCACATAAAAAGAGGCTTGAGGATACACTAAACTAGTTTATACAAACTCAAATGAACTAAAACACTCATTCCACATAGGCTTTCACCGATTTTAAAGCACAGACCACCCAGTCTTTTGAGGACATCAAAAGCCACATTCAAATGTTGGCCCAATCCATGAGCACTCATGAAAAGGGCAAATTTCCTGCCCAACCAAAACCTCCACTAGGCCAATTTCATGTGGGAAATCCATCAATTATGGAACACCCACAAGGCCAAGCACAAGGGGTCACTACACTAAGATGTGGCAAAGAGATTGACAAAACCATCAGAAACATGTTGATTCCAAGGCCAAAGCCTAAGTCAATCCCAGTCACTTTACCATTTGAGCATGAACCAGTTAAGCCTGAACTTGGAATTGAAAAAGAACCTGAGTCTGTGATTGAACAAGAGCCAAAATTGTCAAAAGAAAAAGACCCTTCATGCTGTATTCCTGCTCATTTTCCTCATAAACTCAAAACGGTCTAGAAAATGAGCAATTAGCCAGAAATTTACGAACTTTTCAAGCAAGTAAAGATCAACATCCCACTTTTGGATGCAATCAAATAAGTTCCATCCTATGCCAAGTTTCTGAAAGACTTGTGCACAGTCAAGAGAAGCCAAAATATCCAAAAAAGAGTGTTGCTGACAGAACAAGCTAGTGTCTTGCTTCAACACAACACCCCTCCAAAATACAAAGACCTTGGATGTCCAAAAGAGTTATGTGTCATTGGAAAATTTAAAATAAAACAAGCACAGTTAGATCTTGGAGCCAGTGTTAATTTGCTTCCTTTCTCGGTCTATCAACAATTGAGTCTGGGTGAACATAAACCCACTTGTGTTACACTCCAGTTGGCAGATAGATCTGTAAAAATTCTTAGAGGTATTATTGAAGATGTGCTTGTCCAAGTGGATAACTTTGTCTTCCATGTTGACTACATTGTTCAAGATACTCAACCTACAAGGCATTTAGAGAACCAAATTCCCATTATTCTTGGCTGACCCTTCCTATCAACTTCCAATGCACCAATCAATTGTAGAAATTGAGTCATAAAATTAACTTTTGGGAACATGACCCTTGAGCTGAATATTTTTAATATTGTCAAACATCCTGGAGAAGACCAAGAAGTGAGAGAAATAAATTTCATTAAGTCATTGGTTCACAAACATGTGAATGATACATTCTCTAAACCATCTGCTGAATCCAATATGTTGGAATCAATCTCATCTGAGTCAACAAATAATGACCCAACTTCACAAAATCGCCCTACTCATACTATTGAGGCATGTGCTCCAAAATTCGAGTAACTTTGACCAAGTGGTACAAAGCCACTCTCCTCATGTGAAAAGCCACCAAAGTCTGAATTAAAACCTCTCCCATCTGATCTCAAATATGAATTCTTAGGAGAGGAAGAGTCATACCAGTGGTAATTTCATCCAAGCTTACAAACTTGCAAGAGTCTAAACTGATTGAAGTTCTTAAAATCCACAAAAGTACCATTGGGTGGACCATCACTGATTTGAAAGGTATAAGCCTATTAATAT
>CM042198.1:5948462-5975615 GCA_023539305.1 Ilex asprella
CCAGATTGATGACTGCTGAACTCTCCCACCACCACGACCAAAATATCCACCATAGCCATCACTACCACAAACCAAACCATTATCCCCTTTTAGACCTTCCTTCTTCCATCAATGACTACAACTTGGTTGTTGTATTGATTCACTTGTGCCAAATGAACAAACTTCTTGGCTTCGATGAAGAAGTGCTTATCGGTTCTACATATAGTCTTCTAGATAGGCAATTATTCAACTAAATTTTTTTTTTGTTCTTGGGAGGAGTCATTTATGCACTCAATAGGATAATCTCTATTTGGCAATTGATAAAAAGCTATAATGGGAAAATAGTGAGATGTCTAACTTTCTATTTCATTGTCTTTCACTATAATTGGATTTTGAATTGCAGTTTTGATTCGAACTTCATGTATTCTCTAAGAGGCATTGTTATGTGGTTTTTCATATATTTTTGTGTTTCCATTTTTTTGGTGTTTTTATTTGCTAATCTTTGTTTTGGGTTTTTATGGTATTTAGGGGCCTGGAATTGGCTCATGGAAGTGGAATTGAAAACAATGAGTCCAAAGTTGAACTAATGGAGCACTTGGCAGCTTGGAATTCAAATATTTAAAAATTATTTGGGAGAACAGTCTTTCATGCATTTTCAGTTAAAGTTATTTTTGTGAGATTTTTCTTATATTCTCATGGGGCAATAAATTTTGTTCAATAATATAAAAAATACATCAATATCATATGGATCCTCCTTATATTGGTGAGAACCCATTCAAAACATTTGATGTTGCATAATTAATATTATTGTGATTTGCATCAAACAATAATGCATTTGCATCATCATTGATTGGATTTTTTTTTTAAATGTGGTTATGCTTTATAAAATTGTTGTTGTTTAGGGAGTCATGTACTTTAAAGGATGCTGGATTTAGAGGAATTTCGTTATTGCTGTGACACCCCAAAATTCGGGAGTCCTTTACTAACCGTCAATCCGCAGAAATAACCTTGCTTGTAGCAATTCCCGACATCATGTCAAACGAATCCCCTTAACCGGGATTATAACCCACACATGTAACTCATGTTCCTTCAATCATTTAATTCATTGAATATCCAATATGTCTCAATATACTTCATTTAATTCCCATTTGTGTCTTTGAAAAGGAAGAAAACATAGGCTGAAAACATGGGAAACAGTTTTAAAATTTTAGAATTTTGGAAACAGTACAGGTACTGCGTACCGGTACAGTGAACCTTTTGGACCATAGCTTACCGGTACACTGTACCAGTACGACAAACCTTCTGTGACTTAGTGTGACGCCCTAAAATCCAGGGTTCATTATTTAACCGTTGATAACCTATCAATCCGCGAAAATATATGTGGGTGTTGCATAACCCGACACCACATCGATAACATTCCCCATAGTCAGAATTATTGCCCACAATTGTGATTTGTGGTTCTTTAATCATCTTATTCAACCGAGGTCTAATGTACCTCAATATACCTTATTAAGATCCATTTGTATCATTGTGACTAAAGAAATCAAAGTCCTTAAGCATAACAAAAGAAATTTAAATTTTTAGAATTTTAGAAAAGTGTACCGGTACGCGTACCAATACGGTGAACCTATTAGAGTTGGGCGTAGCCCTCGTCGAGGAGAAAAACTTTAAGTCTTGGCTCAAGCGATTCCAAGCAACGGAGCTTCAAGAATCCAAGGAAACTTGATTTTCTCTCTCTCTTTCTCTCACACGTTGGAGACCAGATTTTTAGCAGACATGTCTACTGAAAATCACATATTTTTCACTATTTACAATTTTTAAAACTTGGCTCTGATCCCGCCATGTGTCCTTCGCTCGTTTGGGTCCGTTTTCGCCCCGAAATGATTTATTTCATTTCGGTTCAAGTTCAAATTAATTTTATTAAAAATTTTATTCAATTATAAAGAAATTTTAAAATTTCTACTTTTGGGGACATTTGTGAGGTCATCCGCCACCCAACTGCCTCGAACGACGTGCAAAATCTGACTATCTCAAAATTTGACAAAATTTGATAGGGTGACTAGATTTCACGATACGAATCCAACGGCAAACTCCGTTTCCTCATCCGAGGTCTAGAACATGTGTATTTTAAATACGCATTATAATGGCTAATTATTATTTTGCCCTTTTTCGAAAAAGTTCAAATTTTTCCCGGGTTTTACATTCTTCCCCCTTAAAAGAATTTCGTCCCTGAAATTCACATATGCATACACATACAATCACATGCATATGCCACAGTCATTTAATGCTATACGACTATCCGAATGTACATCCATCCTCGAATAAGAATGGATAATTGGTACAGATAGTGTCCTCGCGCTCCCATGTCGCCTCCTCCACACCTCAGTGCTGTCACAACACCTTCACTAGCCTCACGGTCTTGCCTCCTAAAAACCTGTTCCAAACTATCTATGATACGTGCCGGTCCCACCTCGAAGGTCCCATCCACCTCAATAATAAATTCACCCCAATCCACTATATGTGTTGGATCTGGTATGTATTTTCGGAGTATGGAGACGTAGAACTCCACATGAACACCTGATAGATTTGGTGGTAGCGCCAACCGGTAAGCAACTGTACCTACCCTCTCGTGTACCTCGAAGGGTTCGATATACCTAGGTGACAGCTTCCCCCGCTTGCCAAATCTAACCACTCCTCTTATAGGCATCACCTTCAAGAAGACATGATCCCCCACCTCAAACTCTAGAGGTCGCCGTCGTCTATCGGCGTAGCTCTTCTGGCGGCTCTGTGCCGTGAGAAGACTCTACCGTGTCAAATCCACCGTACTGTAGAAGATCTCTCCTACCTCCATCAAAAAAATCGGAGAACGACAAGGCCTCCAATATAATGTCTCATAAGGTGACATCTGTATGCTCGCCTGATAATTGTTATTGTAGGCAAACTCCACCAAGGGTAATTGATCTTCCCAGCTACCCTTGAGATCTAGGACGCATGTCCGTAACATGTCCTCTAATGTCTTGATAGTCCTCTCAGACAAACCATCCGTTTGGGAATGAAAAACAACACTCATCATCATTTATGTTACCATGACTCGTTGGATACTCTCCCAAAAATGAGCCAAAAATTGGGCTCCCGATCTAATACTATAAATACGGGTACCTCATGTAACCGGATAATCTCCTGTATGTACAACTAGTAGAATTCCTCCAGTGTGAAGGTCATCCGCACTACCAAAAAGTATGCCAACTTAGTAAGTCGGTCCACTACCACCCATACTGCATCATGTCTCCGCGATGTCTGTGGCAAGTGCGTCACAAAATTCATCGTGCCATGCTCCCACTTCCACTCAGCTACCTCCAAAGGCTGGAGTAATCCCGGTGGTCTCTGGTGCTCAGCCTTCACTCGCTGATACGTGAGACATCTACAAACAAAAACTCCAACGTGTTTCTTCATCCCATTCCAGTTGTACTGGCGACAAAGATCTTGATACATCTTCGTGCCACCGAGGTGTACAGCAAAACGAGAGCAATGGAACTCCCTAAGGATCTCATCTCTCAACTGCACTGACTGGGGAACCATAATTCTTCCCCTATACCAAAGACTGCCATCCGAGTGAATGGTCCAGTCCTTATTGCCTGTCCCCGACCATACTCGATCGTTGATGGACAATATTTCTGGGTCCTGCCCCTGTGACTCAATCACTCTACTCAGTAGGGAAGGCGTAGCCACCAAACTCCCCAAAGTACCCTAAGCCTGCCCCATGTAGCGTAACCCGAACTGTCCCACAGTCTCGAGCATCTGCCACTCCCGAGAAGCCACACTAGCCATAAGCCATGTCCCTCCCGGACTGCATCAACACGTATCCAAGTCTGTCCCTAGAGGCATCATAATACAATGTGTACCTCTATCCCCTCTCTGAAACTATGAGAATAGGAGTTGAAGTAAGTCTCCTCTTTAACTCTTGGAATGCCTTCTCACAAGAATCATTCCACTCAAACTTGACCTCCTTCGGGTTAACTTCATCATAGAGGCAGCTAATCGAGAGAAGTCCTCAATGAACCGTCTATGGTTCCCTACCAATCCTAAGAAACTGCATATCTCATAGTCTGACTTCGACATCTCCCAATTCATGACTACTTCGACCTTCTTCGAGTCTACGGATACACTTGAATCTGACACTGCATGTCCTCAAAATTTTACCTCAGTCAGCCAAAATTCACACTTGTTAAGCTTGGTGTACAATTAATGGTCTCTCAAGGTTTAAAGAACAATCCTCAAGTGACCCTCATGCTCCTCCTCAGACTTGAAGTACTCGATCTAATGAATTTGTTATCCAACAATTCCTACAATTGGACCTTGAGTTCTTGCAACTCAGCAGGTGCCATCCTATGTGGAGTCATAGAAATGGGTGATGTGCTAGGATGCAACTCAATTGTAAAGTCTACTTCCCTATGGTGAGGTAATCTCAGTAGTTCATCTACGAAAAGATCCTCATACTCCCAAACCACCTGAGGTAGACCCAACTCCTGTCTCCCCTCGTTCTCCAAGGTGAGACTAGCTAGCCAACTCATCAACTGCCCATGCCATCGTGAGTTATACACTATTTGGGTAGAGCACCGTGCTTTTCCCCTGGAACTTGAAACAAACACCCTCAAGCGAATAAGCAGTGGCTCTCTTCGGGTCATAATCAATAACAACACGGTGTGCTGTCAACCAATTCATCCCAATGATGACATCAAACTTTGATATGTCCATGACCCTAAGGTCCACAATGAGTAGAATCCATGAGATCTCTAACTTACAACCCTAACATATCTGATCAATCCTCACCCCATAGTCAAATAGTATTCTTGCCCACAAACGGGAGAGTAGAAATGTACCCTGGATAACTGACTGATCTGCTAGCTCAGTCTCAAGTGTGATGGCGTAGACACGCCCTTGAGTCCCGGAAGTCCAATCTTGAGAGCCTTGTCCTCAGCCTCGACCCATGCCCTAGCCTATCTAACCTGATTGTAGAGTCCCTGTTTGGAAGGAAGTGGTAGCCTGGGTAGTGTCCTGGTACTGGTATTGGCTTCCCTGTCCCATGGTGCGATAGGGAGAAACAAACTGTGTTTGTGGCTGCCCCACTGAAGATTGGGACTGGGATGTCCCATAGCTCCGTGATCTCTATCTCTAAGGACAATCCCTTTTCATGTGACCCGGCTGGTAGCAATGGAAACAAGTCTTCTGGTTTGCCTGGTAGGTAGTCTTAAAGTTTCCTCCACCCTGTAAGGGTCGACCTTGGCCTTGGTCTTGATAACTGCGGCCCTATCCTTGATGTCCCTACAAAGTAGAATTTCGATGCTTAACACCCGCTTCCTGGATGTTTCATACATCATCCACTTCTCTCTCAATGGCCATAGCAGTCTAGACCATCAAGTCCAAGTCTTGAAGGAGAAGTCCCACAATTTTACCTCAAATGGACAATTTCAGCCCATCCTCAAACTTCCTCACTTTGGCCATGTCAGTGGCCGCATATTCATCAGCAAAACGGGCTAATTTTGTGAACTTAGCCACAGTCATGGTTCCTTGCTTCAAGTCTAGGAACTCCCGAGCCTTAGCCTGCCAAACAGACATCGGAGAATATTTGCCCATGAAAAGCTCTCGGAATTCTCTCCAAGTCATAGCCTCCAAGTTCTTTGAGGCTTTAACCCAATCCCACCGCAACTGGAATTCCCCCTCTAGCTGAAAAGTAGCTAGAGTTATCTTAGTGGCATCAGAGGTGATCTTCATAGCCCCTAAGACCTTGTCCACTTGTCGGAACCAACGGTCAGCTACCATCGGGTCTGCTCCTCCCATAAAGGTCAAAGGATGGTGTGCCTTGAACTTTTGGAAGTTGCTCGAGCCTTCTTGTCCCATGTTTGCACTAGTCTGTGCAAGAGTAGCGACTGTAGCACTGGCCTAGGCTATAGTAGCTTTCCCCTCACCAATAGCCTCTACAAAAGGCTTGGTGATCAAAGTCCGGAGGTGGTTGGTTATTCCACCCACCGCCTCGGTGTCCTTTCCCTCTATTTGTCATCTGCATAAAAGTAAGATAGCAATAGAGCCTCACATAGTATCCAAAAGGGAATCAACATTGAAAAATTTGAGAATTTTCTCATTGTCTTTCTAGTAGAGCGTATGCCACTCACTAGTAGACGTTCATACCTTGAACTATACCGTTGATCCCCTTTTTTTTTCCAAAGATAAGGTTGTGTTTTCTAAACCTAGTGTTCCTTTTATCATGTACATAGCACCATGCACTTTATTCATATAACACATAGTACATATCATGTAGCAAGTAAAGCACATCATGAAATGCATATGGAATGCAATGGTCTAGACCCAAATGCCCATCAAGCCCTAAGTAATTCGTATACCTAAGCATTGATACCAAGTTATGACGCCCCAAAATTCAGGAGACATTATTTAACCGTTGACAACCAATCAACCCGCAAAAATACCCATGGGGTCGCTTAACCCGACACCATATCGATAACATTCCCTATAGTCGAAATTATTGCCCACAGTTGTGATCTGTGGTTTTTTTATCATCTTATTCAACCGAGGTCTAATGTACCTCAATATACCTTATTAAGGTCCATTTGTATCATTGGGACTAAAGAAATCAAAGTCCCAAAACATAACAAAAGAAATTTAAATTTTCAGTTTTTGGGGACTGTTGTGAGGTCATCCGCCACACAGTCACCTCGAACGACGTGCAAAATCCAACTATCTCAGAATTTGACGAAATTTAACAGGATAACTAGATTTTGTAATACGAGTCCAACAAAGAACTTCATTTCCTCATCCGAGGTGTAGAACATGTGTATTTAAAATACGCATTATAATAACAAATTACCATTTTGCCCTTTTTCGAAAAAGTTCAATTTTTTTTCGGGTCTTATACTTAGTGTACCGGTACTCTTTGTCCAATTTTGCCTTTTTCACCTGTTTTTCACTTCAAACCCATTCCAAACCTTTCCACAATCATCGCAAATATGTATAATGAAGTTTTTTACATTACACACGATCCATACGAGTTCCATTACAAGCATTTTATAGATTCATACATGCCAAAACATAACTTTAACAATGTTTTACAAAAGTTCAAGGTTAAAGGCCACAAGTTGGCCTCTCTTAACCCTTGAGGTCCCGTGTGAGAGCCATCCACCGGCGTGTATTCTGCACCTAAAGTATTTTTCCCATAATGGGTGAGTCACGCTCAGTAGAATATTTCCTACAGAGGCTACTCCCTAACCTAAATGCATATGAAATGTTCACATGCAACATTCAACAACTCATAACATTCCAAGCAAGATTATGCATCCAAAGTTGGAATTCATCATGTCATGTCATGTCATGACATGAGATGAGACTGACCCATGCAATTTGACCCTAGCCCTTTCCGGCTCCCCAGCACATGCAATTGCCAATGTGTATAAGTTTGTCATCTACGTTACACATCAAATAAAATCTTGCATTCTCGGTTCTTTTGTGGGGTGCGTATTTCTAGACTTACACAAACGACACCCAACTGACACGGAATTTATGGACTTCCACCAATGGTTCCGCGTACACCGACACACTCTATGGACTTGTACCAACGGAAGTGCGTATCCAAATCACCGGGTCTCACACCCAAGGGATCTTCTAGCCCTTCTTGCTAACCCCAACCCTCTTTACCTCACAAACCGTGCGACTCAGCCAAGTCTTCTACCTAGCTTACTTGAGCTCACTCGTCATCCACCAAGTGTGGTGTTGACTATATCAATGCACAACCACCCACTTAATGCGATGTTCCCGTGCATATACAATGTAATGTCTCATTGCAACTCTAATACAATGTTCAATGTTCTATGTATGCCATATGAACTACTTACAACACGTTTCTTATAACTTATGACAAATTATATCAAAAGCATATAATTCTCACAATGTCAATATGTAAACATGCATATATCAACATTTCATCTCGAACCCAAACCCAAGCATGCCATCACATATCAAGCAATAACACACTTAATTTCTCAAGGCATTATGTAAATACATAGGATGCCCACAATTCTCATAAGTCAAGAAATTACATTAGGCAATTTCTACATATTTATTTCAAGATAGAATTTATTCTTCTCCCAATATCAATACCAATTTCACCAAGATCCTTTCAATAGGCAAGTGATATATAAATCTATCAACTTACCCATTTCAATATAACATTCTAGATTGTAAATAAACCTAAGTATGAGAAAACCTACCTTTGGAAACGTCAAACAAGTTGTAGAAGCTCCAAGAAATCATCCCAAACTCAATCTCAAGCTTCCCAAAAAAATTTGGTTTTCAACCTTCGATGAAAGCCCTCTTTTTTTGTATGTACGCATTATCGAGGAGACTGACTTTTGTTCTTGACCCGAGTGGATTCGAGCTCCGGAGTGGCGTAGATCGTAGAGAGAAGTTGGAGAAAACCCTCACTTTTCCCCCTTTTTTTACTATCGGGTAATAACTGAACCAAAAAAGGGGGAGAAATTCAGATTTTCTCCCCTGTTCATATTTTATAAGAGATTGGTCCACAACGTGCCACACGTCTTTTTTTCGGGTCTATTTTCATCCTGAAACGATTAAATTTTGTTTCGGTTCAAGTTCAAAATATTTTAATTTAACTTGCGTTCATTTATTTTCCAAATTTCATAAATTTTATTAAAAAATTCGTATATTGGTTACCCGAGGCTCAATTGTCTCGTAAAACGTGAAAAATTTGACTATCTCAAAATTCTACAAAATTTGATGGGGTAAGTAGATTTCGCGAGACGAACCCAACGGTGATGTCCGTTTTGTCCGATCTCTAGAAAATTTCACGTTTACAACCCGAATCATGGTGACAATTTACCATTTTACCCTTTATTCAGAAAATTTTAAATTTACCTGAGTTTTACAATTACTCATTTGATTTCTTCCAACAAGGTCTTCAAGGTGAGTCTTGCTATGGGATTATATATTTTGTTAAAGCTTAGCCACTATAGATGTCTAAGGTTCTCTTCTTTCTTTCTTTTTTTCCTCAATTGAGCCTATGAACTTTCTTTCTTTCATATAATTGTTTTAAAAGAGGTGTGTGATGGTCATTCCTTTAGATATAAGTACCTAAAGGCAAGGGTTACATGTTACCAATTATTATTTTAGAACCTATTTTTTATGTTTTGTTGATTTCAAATTTAGTGAAAGACATTGAACATTGATGAGGTGATTTGTCCGCAGAGATTATCTCAATATTGGATGCAATAATATTTATGACGCTCCAATTTTCAAGGGTCCCATGTAACCCATTGATTACCCATCAACCCATTTAATACCCGTGGACACCGTGTAACTTGTTACCACGTCATTATGCTCCATTTAACGGGATCCATAACTTAACAAAATTCTGGCAGAGTCTTTTTCGTACGGGAGCTCAACCCAAAACACAACCTATGCAATCATACAATATTGACCACACATGGTCCATTTATCCATACTCATTTCCATAGTATCAGAAAACATGATAATCATTATCCCTAGGTACATTCATTCATAAAATAATAAATGCCCCAAAAGAGTTCATATACATGCCTTTTTAATATAAATGAAGTTTTTGTTTACAAAAATTATACAAGGCAAAATTAAACATATGCAAGGGACTATAACATCAAAATAAGAGTCATAGTTCAGCTCTATTGTCAAAGTAGACCCCGTAGGAGGGCCTTCGGCAGAAGCCCATGTGATACTTGAAAAAAGTTCCCATAAAGGGTGAACTAACACTCAATAAGTTAACTCTTATAGAGAATACCTATCAACCCAAATGCATATGAAATGTCATACGCAACAATCATTTCATGCATTCATTCAAACATATCTATTATGTATAAATTTCATAAATCATGTCATGCTATGAGATGATACTCACGTATACAACACGAACACCGAGCCCCATCTCAGACTCCTACGACACATGCAATGTCATGCGTATGTATCCAGACATTTCAAGCCCCACCATTTGTGTTATTTACAATCAATGACTAATTAATTCATTTTTTGTGTCTTTGTGGGGTGATGATTTATGGTATTTCACCAAAGGGACACCACACCATCAACGAATTTTCAGGACATCCCACCTACAACTCAATTTTAGCCATTGCACTTTTATGAAATTTCACTACTGGGAATACATAACCCAAGTAACCTATAACCCAAGTAACCGGGTCTTGCACCCGAAGGAGAATCTAACCCTTCTCGCTACACCTCTACACATTTATCCATTTAATTTCTCATGTGACTTAGCCGAAACTAGGTGTGACTTTCCCGAGCCCATGATTAACCCACCTATATGGTGATTGACTTCATACCATGCACACACTCCCACCCATATCCCCGCCCTTTAATGTAGTGTAACACATGCATATTGAAATGCAATGTGAGATTGCCTTTGATACTATTTATAATGCCAACTATATAATGAATGCAATAAAATGATATTTTCAAGATCATACCAAGCATGTTATGCAAAATAATCAACTCCACTAACATACTTGTATTCATTTAGGCATTTAGACAAACACCTAGATGGCACATCAATTTAGACACTAGCAAGCTCATCATTTCCAACATGATAGTATGTTTATTAATTCTATAAACATAAACACCATTCCACCACACTCATCATATGCAAAAATGATCATTTAACATACATATTATATGATAATCATATAACAAGCTAATAATGCTATTAAAGTTGATATGACATTAAAATATCAAGTAATGCTAATATACAACTAACATGCTTTAAAGCACTAACATTAACTTACACCAAGTTAATCATAATAGGATTTCACTAATTAAATGATTAACTATAAATCCTATATTTGACCCACTTGTTACCCTATTCAAGAGTTAACACGTGATACACACCCTTAGCCAACCCATTTCATATGTCATCTTTTAGGTTGAAATTACATCTCAATATGGGAAACCCTACCTCTTGTTGCATGAGCCAACGTAGTAGAACTCCTATGAGAACCCAAAATCTAACTTCCCCAAGCCTTGATTTAATCGTGAACAGAAATTCTAATTCTCGAATGATATCATTATTAGACGAGGTTAGTACCCACGTGTAGCTCTTGCCATTGTGAGAACCTTTAATACTTGATTCGAGCTGAGTCGTCACCCAAATTTTGCTAGATCGCGACAAGAAGATTCAAAAACTGGCATTTCTTTTCTTATTTTTCTTTTTTTATTTCTCCCTTTTCTTCCTCTTTCTCAGCTAATCCTTTGGTGTTAAGAATGAGTGGAAGACCAAAAATCTTCCACTTTATATACCTTTGAATGCTTGACCCACATCGCTAGATGTTTAATTTAACGGGTAAAATTTTATTCTGAATTAATTAAATCTTATATACCTTTGAATGCTTGACCCACATCGTTATACGTTTAATTTAACGGGTTAAATTTAATTATGAATTAATTAAATATTACCCCATGTTAAGTTTAGTATATTTTTATTAGACTAACTTTAAATTAGTTTATGGGTCCTGGGAATAAAATCTTATCATAATAATTTTAGTCACGTGATGCCTAATCACAATGTAAAGCATGAATAATCGATCTATCTCTTAATTAAATGAATATTGATTGGATAACAAGAATTCGCAAGATGAATCCAACCTTGAAGTCCATTTCGCCATCTGAGTTGTAGAAAAGTTTGAGTTTTCAACCCATACCTTAATAGCTAATTATAGTTTTGCCATTTTTTAATTAAGATTTTATTTTTTCCCGGGTTTCACATTTTCCCCTCCTTAAGGGAATTTAGTCCCCGAAATTACACGCATGCAACATGTAACATGGATGCATATGCAACATGTCATATAATACACTATGACTAAAAGAAATGTATCTCAATTCTTAAATAGGAACATATAAGTAGTACAGATAGTGTCCTCATGCTCCCATATCGCCTCCTCCGTACCACAATGCTACCATAATGCCTTTACCAGCCTCACAGTATTGCCACACAAAATATGATCTCGACTGTCCATGATACGCATCGATCCCTCCTCGAAGGTCTCACCAGTATCAAAAACCAACTTACCCTAATCCATCACATGTATAGGATCTAGGGTGTACTTCTGAAACATAGAGGCATGAAATACCGTGTGAACAACCTATACGTTTGATGGTAACACCAACTAGTAAGAAACTACACTAACTCCTCTCGAGTACCTTAAAGGGCCTAATATATCTCAGTGACAACTTTTTTCACTTTCCAAACCTGACCACTCCCGTCTTAGGCATGACCTTTAAGAAGACGTGATCTCCATTCTCGAACTCCAGAGGTCTCCGCCGCCTATCAACATAACTTTTTTGTCGGCTCTGTGCTGTGAGAATATGCTTTCAGATAACATCCACCTTATCTAAAGTGTCCCTGATCAAGTCCGGACCCATGGAAGGTCCCTTTCTAACTTCCATTCAACATACCAGAGAATGGCACGACTTCTCATATCATGCCTCATAGGGTGCTATGTGAATACTGGCTTGATAACTATTGTTGTCGGAAAACTCTACCAAAGGTAAGTGATCCTCTTAACTACCCTTTATGTCAAGGACATACTCCTAAAACATGTCCTCTAAAACCTGGACAGTCCACTTTAATTGACCTTCTGCATAGGAATGAAAAGTTGTTCTTATCTTCAACTATGTGCCCATCACTCGCTAGATGCTCTCCAAACAATGAGATGTGAATTGAGGATCCTAATTCGATACTATAGATACAGGTACCTCATGTAGCCGATACTATCTCCCATATGTACAAACTATAGAACTCCTCCAATTTGAAGGTCATTTACACCGCCAAAAAGTGTGCCGACTTCATAAAACAATCCACCATCAGTCTATATTCATTAAGCAATCAAATGATCCCCCCCCCAAATTGAAGAATTCTCCTAGTGGGTCACAAAATCCTTAGTGATGTGCTCCCACTTCCACTAAGCTACCCCCAAATGCAAGAGCAACCATACTAGTCTCTAGTGCTCAGCCTTGACCTACTAATACGTGAGACATCCACTAACAAAGTCTCCGATATGCCTCTTCCTCCCACTCCAGTAATACTAGTGACAAAGATTACCGCTAGGATTTACAACAAAATAGGAGCAATGAAACTCTCTGAGAATATCTTCTCTCAGATCTATACACTGTGGAACTACAATCCTACTCCTAAATCAAAATCTGTTACCAAAATGAATAGCCCCACCCTCATCACTTGTACCAGACTTTACCCAGTCTCTGATGAAAAATATCTCGATGTCCTACTCCCTAGATTCGATAACCCTGGTTAGTAAAAAAGTCATAGACACCAAACTACTCAAAATGGCTCGAGCCTGATCCCTATAGTGTAACCCAAAGTGCCAGACTGTCTCGAGCATCTTCCACTCCTAGGAAGATATACTAGCCAAAATCCCCCATGACTTCTTGTGACGCCCCAAAATTCGGGGGTCTGTTGATTACCCATCAACCCGTAGAATGCTTGTGGATATCGTGTAACTCGATATCACGCCGTTGTGTCCCATTTATCGGGATCCATAATTTAACAAAATCGCGCAGAGCCTCCTTTTTAAGGGGAGCTTTACCCAAAATCCAACCTATACAACATATATCAACATGACCCATCCGAGGCCCAATATAATATAACACAATGACCGCATCGGGTCCAATTATGAGTAAAAGTTGGCTACATTGGGTCCATTTATCCATACTCATATAAAACATGCATGGTTATATTAAAAATAGTCCATATAAGTTTGATTACAATTCTTTTACACATATTACAAGCCGAAAACATTGTTTTAACAAAAGTTTTACAAAAATCAAGGTTAAAGGCCACAGTTGGGCCTCTCTTCACCCTTGAGGCTCCAAATGAGATCCGTCTACCGGTGTGTATTTCGCACCTAAAATATTTTCCCGTATAGGATGAGCAACGTTCAATAGAGTATCTCCTACAAAGGCTACTCCCCACCCTAGATGCATATGAATGTGCACATGA
This sequence comes from Ilex asprella, assembly GCA_023539305.1. Taxonomy (NCBI): domain Eukaryota; kingdom Viridiplantae; phylum Streptophyta; class Magnoliopsida; order Aquifoliales; family Aquifoliaceae; genus Ilex; species Ilex asprella. The sequence goes on from CM042198.1 coordinate 5,962,522, forward strand.
AACAATCCGCAACATTTATCCATTTTAAACAAGAATATGTGATTCAAGATTAAAACTCTACCACGTCATGCCATAATAACAATCAAAAGTAAGTTTATAAAACAAAATCTTTAACAAAATATTTTGTCTTTGTTAGGAAACGGATTTTAAAATTTCACCGCCGACTTCGTACGCCTAATTCACTTTTTTGGACTTGCACCGACGGAAGTGAATAAACCAGTAATCGGGTTTTGCACCCGAGGGACCTTTTAGCCCTTCTTGCTATACCTGAAACAATTTTTTTCATGCAACCATGTGACTCAAAGGGGATCTTCGATCCAACCTTCCCGAGACCACATATCAACCACCAAGTATGGTTTTTGATTAACCATGCATTCACACACCCACACTCATTACTCATGCCCATGAATATGATGCCAATATCATGCCCAATATGCATTAATGTCAAATGAGCAATTCAACAACATGTCCACATGTTCTATGACAATTTATATCTAATGCATATAACTACCAAACTTTGTCACAATGTCAACATATCATAAGCACATATCAACATTTAATTTCCATTGTAATTCATATCATAAACATATGGTTCCTCTTTATAACATCATTCAAGCATGTTATCACAAATCTAATGCAATTAACACACTTTATTTCATATAGACATTTTATCAAACGCCTTCAAGGCACCAAATCATGTAATCAAATAACATGTATAAATTTATCACATAACTATTAATAAAATCAGAATATATAATTTTTACATACCCAATTATCAAAACATCCTAGAAATCACAAACTAGCAATTTTTAACTACCAATTCAAACTAGAATTGAGCCTACCTATTTTCATTAAACCAACTCTAATAGGTAAGTGTTAAAAACATTCAAAACAGTCCACACAATTCCTATGGACACCATAGGATGTAAATAAACTAAAGTAGGAGGGAACCCTACCTTTCGGAGCATAAAACGAAGGATAGAACCTTCAAGAACACTAACACCAACCTCCAAGTCTTGATTTTTTAAAATCCCCTCTTTGGATCTTCGGTGAAATCCTTTATTCTTGGTGTGTTTACGTAGCCCTCGTTGAGGAGATAGACTTTGATTCTTGGTTCAAAGAATTCCGACTGGCAGACCTCCGTAGATCTCAGAAACAAGTCTTGAAATCTCACTTTTTTCTCTTTTTCTTTCTCTCCTTCTCCCCAACGTGTACCAACTGGTTTCAGCTGATGAAATGTCTCCAAAATCAGATATTTCATCATATTTATAACCCTTAACACTTGGTCCACGTCACGCCACCTTGTCTGGATCCGTTTCGCCTCGAAACGATTCATTACATCCGGGTATAAGTTTAAATTAATTTTATTTGAATTTTAATCAAATTCTAAGGAAATTTTAAAAAATTTATTTGTGGGTACCTTTGTGAGGTTAGCCGGTACCCTGTCGTCTCGAACGACGTGCAAAAAGCCAACTATCTCGGAATTCGATGAAATTCGACAAGGCAATTAGATTTCGCGATACGAATTCAATGACAAAGTCCATTGTGTTATTCGAGCTCTAGAACATGAGTATTTTAAATACACATTATAGTTGCAAGTTACTATTTTGCCCTTTTTCAGAAAAAGTTTAAATTTACTCGGGTTTTACACTTCTTGCTAAGTACATGAAGTGGTAATGCAAAGTAAAGTTGTAATACTCCAAATATTCCATCCACATGCGTTGCCTTATGTTGAGGTCCCCCTATGTGAAGATGTACTTCAAACTCTTGTGGTCTGAAAACACCTTAAACTGCTCTTGGTACAAATAGTGGCACCATGCCTTTAAGTCAAAAAACAACTGTCACTAACTCCATGTTATGTATAGGGTAGTTCTTCTTGTGATTCTTCAACTGTAATGAACTATAAGCTACCACTCTCTAGGACTACTTCAAAATACAACCTAGTTTGTTCTTCAAGGCATCATAATTGACTGTGTACCTCTGCCCTCTCTTGGGCATAACCAAAATATGAGCTGAAGTCAGCTTCCTCTTCAGCTTTTGGAATGCCCTCTCACATGTGTCATTATACTAAAATCTAATAACTTTCCTACTCAGTTGTGTCATTGGGGTTTCTAGATGGGAAAAGTCCTCAATGAACCTCTTGTAGTATCCTACTAATAATAAGAAATTTCGTATCTCAAAGACTGACTTATGCCTCTCTCAACTCATGACCGCCTTCACCTTTTTCGAGTCAACAGATGCACCCGAAATGGACACCTCGTGACACAAAAACTTCACTTCTGTTAGCCAAAATACATATTTGTTGAACTTAAAATACAACTGATGGTCTATCAAGGCCTGGAGAATGATCCTTAAGTAACCCTGAGTAGATTAGCATGTCATCAACAAGGACCACAATGAACTTATCTAGGAAGGGCTGAAATACTCCATGAATGAGATCTATGAATATTAATAGCGTATTCGTCAACCGAAATGGAATAACTATAAACTCAAAATGCCCGTAAGGTGTCCAAAAAGCAATCATATGAATGTCTACCTTCCTAATCCTCAATTGATGGTACCCTGTGTGAATATGTATCTTGGAGTAGACCTATGACCCTCTCAGGTATTCAAAAATATCATCAATCATCAGCAGTGGTTACTTGTTCTTAATAATGACCTTATTTAATTACTGGTAGTCAATGTAGAGCCTAAGCATTCTGTCCTTCTTCTTGGGAAATAGAATCGGGGCACCCCAATATGAGGTACTCAGCCTAATGAAACCTTCATCCAATATCTCATGTAATAGGACTTTAAGCTCCTACAACTTCATTGATGCCATCCTATGCGGTCTAAGAGAAATAGGGGATGCATCGAGCTATAACTCAATGGTGAAGTTTACATCCCGATGTGGTGGCAACCCAGGTAACTCATCTAGGAAGATATCCGCATAGTTGCACACAACCTTGAGGTAGACCAAACTTCTATTTTGCCTCATCCTCCATGGTAAGGCTAGCATGTCAACCCATCAACTATCAGTGCCATCGGGAGTCATAAACGACCTAGCGTAAAGCATGTAACTTCTCCCAATGAAACTTGAAATAAACCCCCTCTGAAGTGTAGGTCGTAACCCTCTTGCACTTGTAATCAATGACAAACTTGTGTAGCCCCAGCTAATCCATCTCGAGTATGACATCGAACTCAGTCATCTTTATGACCCACAGGTCAAAAAGTGAGCTGGGTTCCTCTAATTTCCAACTCATAGCATTGACATATCCTGTCAATACAAACACTGGCTCCAAGGGGTGAACTCACATATATGGGTTCCTCTAGAGTCTCGAATTCTAAGCCCAAGTTCTGTATGCATGATGTAGCAACAAAAGAGTGATGCGCTAGAATCAAATAATACTCTAGTCCACAATCTAGATAGAAGGATTTTACTCTGAATCAACGACTTATCTATCAACAAAGTCTATAGTGTGATGGCGAAGACTCACCCCTGGGTCCCTAAAGTATCGATCTGATAGCCCTGTCCACGGCCTTGGCCCGCTCCTTAACCCGTTTAAACCAGTTAGGGTGTCCCCGCACGTGAAGCTATGGAGACCTGTCCTATAGGCTAATATTGGTACTAGCTCCCTTAACTCATAATAGGTAAATGAAAAACATAAGAGGCTTAGGGTTGTCCCACTGATGATTGGGACTGAGATGCCATGTAGCTCGATGCTCCTTATCTCTGTGGGTACTCTCTCTTTAAGGGGCTTCGCTGGTGGATATAGAAATATTTTTGTGGGCCTCCCAATGATGTGCCACTAGAGTTTTTCCCGCCTTGGGAAGATTGGCCCTAGCCTAGGCCTTGGTCCTGATAACCTCAGCCTTGTCCCTATGATCTCTGTAGGGTAAGAGTCCACTATTTATTCCCCGATCTAGTAGTGGATGACTACCCCTCCTTTTTCTTGTCTCTTAATCCGACCTCCCAGATATTCTTGGCGTCTTCAACCTCTCTTTCAATGGCCATGGCTGTCTCAACCATCTCATCAAGGTCGTGCAACTTGTGGCCAACAATCTTCCCAGGGATGCATAACTTTAGGCCATCCTCAAATCTCTGTACCTTGCCCAAATCTGTGACCACATAGTCATTTACAAAATTTGCCAACTCTGTGAACCTAGCCACATATTGCATGACCGTCATTGTTCCTTGATTCAAGTCTAAGAATTCCTAACGAGAAATACTTGTTCATGAAGAGCTCTTAGAACTGTTCTTATGTCAACGTCTCGATGTATCTCAGAGTTCTTACCATGTCCCCCATTGATGGGTCTCTCCATCAAGCTAGAAAATGGACCAATCGTATATTGGTGGTGCCGGATGTAATCTCAATTGCCTATAAAATCTTATCCACTTTCTTGAACCAATGGTCGACTACCATCAGATCTCCTACTCCCACAAAAGTTAGAGGCTTGTGGGACTTCAACTTTTGGAGGTTGCTCAAGCCCCTCATCCCATGTAGCACTTGCCTAAACTAGGTTTGCAGCAATAGTACCTATAGCTTCCATGAAATATTGTTGATCGAAAGTCAGTGGTGGTGGTTGGTTTTTACGTCTCACACTCAAGGTCTGGTATTTCAAGCATCCTTACAAGGAACCTCTTGAGAAGATCACACATTATCCTCTTTTGGCATAAGCATCCTTACAATGAACCTCTCAATCTCAAGGTTTGGTTTCTCAAGCATCCTTACAAGGAACCTCTTGAGAAGGAATGAGCATCCTTATAAGGAACCTCTCACTCATATTTGTCTATACGACCATACAAGCAATACATTACGCACTATTTTCTCAAATACCCAACAATTCCACAAAATTCCCAATTTACAATCTATTTTCCAAGAAAATCCCCAATTCTCATAAATAATATTCTCAAATACGGCAAATTAAAGAAAATATACAAGAGATCATCATCAACATCATTTTGTTGTACGAAATCAAACACTAGAGATTTTTAAATTAAGCACAAACAAGAAATCAAGAGAAACATCCCTCCCTCTTGGAATCTAGGTTTTTTATGCAAGAAAAGTGGGTATCAACCCTAACTTTGGGTAAAATACGCTAATAATCACAATAGAACTAAGAAACAAAGAACGCATACCAAATAAACATTAATAAGAGTCACAATATGTATATATATTAGCCCTAGCCTCAATGAAAGAGAATAGGAAGAAGTCCCCTACCTTATATTCTTGAAAGCTAGGTTTTGATCTTGAATCACCCCTTTAAACTCTTGTTTTTCTCTTCCTTTCTTCCTCTCTTCTATTCCTTTCTTCCGCTCTTCTATTCCTTTCTTCCTCTCTTAGGGTTTCTACGGTTAGAGGGGCAGAAATAGAGCCAAATGAGGCGTCATAATGTATTTAGAGGGCAAAAATTGGGCTAAGGTCGCGACTTTTAAAGATCAGATTTCTTTCGGCCGTACCGGTACGTCTAACTCTCTAGACCAAAGTGTTCCAGAACATAGCATCGGTACGATTTTGTCCAGTTTTGCCTTTTTTCTCCATTTTTCATTTCCAATCCATCCTAAACCCTCCCAAAGCCAACCCAAACTTACACAACATACATTTGTACCCCATACCCAGTTGATAGAAGTTCTGTTACAAATTATATCATATATTCACTAGCTAAACCAGCTTTAACTATTATTTTACTATATTAGTATTTCATACGGTTATAACTTATGGGCTTCATTCCTACACCATTACATATATCACATTACTACACAATGTATGATTATATTACTTTAACATATGGGGGTTTACAATCCACCCCCTTAAAGAAAGTTTCGTCCTCGAAACTTACCTCAAGTAGCGAATAAGTGCGGGTACTTCTCTCTCATTTCCAGCTCCGGTTCCCAAGTAGCTTCTTCCACTCCATGGTGTTGCCACAAAACGTTCACCAATCAAATGATTTTATTGCAAAACACCTTCTCCTTAGTATCAAGAATTTTCACCGGTTGTTCATCATATATTACTCCATCTTGAACGTCAATATCTTCCAAATCTACAACATGTGTGGTCTCCGACTGACACTTTCTCAACATCGAAACGTGGAATACGTCGTGGACGCCTGATAATTGAGCTAGTAAATGAAGTTAATACACCACTTTACCCACCGCCTTGATCACTTCAAATAGCCCGATATATCTTAACGATAACTTTCCCTTCTTGCTGAATCTAAATACTCCTTTCTTGGGCGACACTTTGAGGAACACGTAGTCTCCCACTTTGAATTACAAGAGTCTTTGTCTTTGATCTGCATAGCTTTTTTGTCGACTTTGCGCCGTGCGTAGCCTCTCCCGGATGAGTTGAATTTTCTCGGTAGTCTCTCAAACAATCTCCGGTCCAAACAAACTACTCTCACCGGCTTCCAACCAACATGTCGGTGATTGACATGGCCTTCCATGCAATACCTCATACGGTGCCATCCTAACACTTGCCTGTAGCTATTGTTGTACACAAATTCCACCAATGAAAAATGATCACTCCAACTTTCCTTGAGTCCAACACGTAAGCTTGTAACATATCTTCCAGAATCTATATCACCTTCTCGGATTGGCCATTCGTTTGGGGATGAAACGTTATACTGAGATGTAACTCTGTCCCCATGGCTTGTTGTAGACTTTGTCAGAACTGCGCCACAAACCGAGAATCATGATCCGACACGATAGAAAGCGAAACTCCAAGCAATCGCACAATCTCACGGATGTAAAGCGTGCCCAATGTCTCTAAGTTGTCTGTGGTCTTCATACTCAAGAAATGAGTAGACTTGGTGAGTCTGCCCACAATGAACCATGCGGTATTATGCCCTAGTGACGTTTGTGGTAAACCCGACACGAAGTCCATAGTGATGTGATCCCATTTCCACTCTGGGATAGGCAAATACTGTAGTAATCCTCCTGGCTTTTAATGTTCAATCTTCACCTGCTGGCACACCGCACATTATGCTATGAACCTTGCCACATCCTTTTTCATTCCCTTTCACCAATATTGGCGCTTCATGTCCTTATCCATTTTTGTGCTACTGGGGAGCTTGGCAAACTTACACCGATGACACCCTCCAAGTATCTCCTCATTTTGGGATGAATCATCAGGAACACATAGCTTCTCCCTTTATCTCAATTCTCTGTTTCTCAAAGACCAACCCTCCATAGTTTTTCCATTCTCCAATTTAGCTCAAATTGACTCTAAGTTAAGATCCAAGCGTTGTAACTCCATAATTCTACGTTGGAGGGTAGGTTTGGCTATGAGGTTGAATAGGCATGGTCGAGCTCTATCTTCTCCAACCCATAGGCCATAATCTCCAAGGGCATCCCTCGTCTTTCAATGACTTGCAAGAGCATTGAGTTCACCTCGAGATTTTCTGCTAAGTACATCGGCGACTACATTAGCCTTTCCCATATGGTAATTGAGTGTGAAATCATAATCTTCCAGATATTCCACCCACCGTCTCTGCCGAAGATTCAAGTCCTTCTGTGTGAACACATACTTGAGGCTCTTATGATCAGAGAACACTTGAAACTTTTCCCATACAAGTAACACCTCCACAACTTGAAAGCAAAAACCACAGCGACAAGCTCTAAGTCATGGGTGGAATAATTTTGCTTGTGAACTTTGAGTTGCCTCGAGCCATAAACAACTACCTTGCTTCCTTGCATTAACACACATCCTAGGCCTCACGGTGAAGCATCGGTGTAAACATCGTATCCTTCCTCACTACTCAGAATAATGAGGGCAAGTATCGTAGCCAATCTTTCCTTCAAGGTGCGAAAAGCTAGTTAACACGCTTGAGTCCATAAGAATTTATCCCCCTTCTTTGTAAGGCGAGTCTTCGACATCGCAAGCTTTGAGAACCCTTCTACAAACCTCCGATAGTAGCCTACTAAACCCAGGAAAATACGGACTTCTGTCACATTCTTCGATGGTTCCCATTTCATTACGGCTTCAACCTTAGCGGAATCAACCGCTACACCTTGTTCTGACACTACATGCTCAAGGAATTTCACCTCCTTCATCCAGAACTCACATTTGCTCATTTTAGCGTATAACTTATGCTCCCTCAAGGTCTGGAGCACAATCGTGAGATGGCGTTCATGTTCTTCGTGTGTCTATGAATAGATTAGTATGTCATCGATAAACATCATGACAAACTGATCCAGTTACGGTCGGAATATCCTGTGTATCAAATCCATGAAGGCTACAAGTGCATTAGTCAATCCAAACGGCATCACCGTATACTCGAAATAACCATATCGGGTACGAAAAGCTGTTTTAGGAATATCCTCATATCGGATCCGCAATTGATGGTACCCTGTGCGAAGGTCAATCTTGGTGTAATACCTAGAACCCCTCAACTGATCAAATAAGTCATCAATCCTTGGCATCGGATATCTATTCTTCACTGTCACCCGATTCAAGCTGTGATAGTCTGTGCACAACTGAAGTGTTTCATCATGCTTCTTCACAAAGAGGACGGGGGCACCCCAAGGTGAAGTACTCAAGTGGATAAATCCAATGTCTAACAACTGGTCCAACTGCTTCCTTAGCTCCTTTAACTCCAAAGGTGCCATCTGATAAGGAGCAATGGATATGGATTTTGTTCTTGGATAGAGATCAATCTTGAACTCAATCCCTCTTTGTGAAGGTAACCCAGGTAATTCTTCAGGGAAGACATCCGAAAGTCTGACCCTACCAATATCACGTCGGATTGAGATTTGTCCCGATCATCTCCCATTAAGCTGGCTAAGAAACTTAGCTGGCTCCCCACCTTAGCTTTCAAGAATCTACTACCCGTAGTAGGAAATGGATGAGAAGAATTGCGATCATTCCTGAAAGTAAAGACTACCCCTCCCCAGTAATTGAAATGAGACCCGCTTGCGAAAACAATCCATCATCGCACAAAAAGTGGACAACAAAGTCATCCCAAATATAACTTCATACCTCTTTATGTTTAACACAACCAAATCTACAATCAACTCTTGCTCCCCAATGCGAAGCACACATTCTCTACACACCTTAGTTGTATCCAACCCTTCTCCCGTCGGCATATCAATACTCAAATCATGTTCAAGCTTCTCGAAACCCAATCCCAAATTAATGGCATATGCAGCATGGATAAAAGAATGAGTCGCATTGGGATTAAATAAAATTTGGGCCCAAGAATTGTAGAGAAGAACGATACCATCCACTACGACATTGGAAATGTCCTCCTCCGGTTGATTCAAAGCAAAAACCCTTCCTTGATTGGCGCTGCAGGGGGCTTGAGCTAGGAACGGTCTCTGCTGTGGTGGCCTTTGTAGAGGTGGCCTGTTTGCTGGTACTTGTCCTGCTGTCTGGATAGTCCTCTAAGGTGGAAAGATAAAAAAATGCACCTGAATATGTCCCCCTCATCCACATGCAAAGCAGGATCGTGGGTTAGTGCCTGTCCTCTCTGGTACACCTCTAGCTCCTTGGGCTATCTGAGGTCTTTGTCCCACTGCCTAATTGGGGCGATGGTAGGGTAACGCTCTTTGTGCTCCACTGGTGCTAGGGCCCGTCCTGATAGGACCTCCTCTTGCTAAGCTCTATCGTCGATGGCTGTCTTCTACATCTCTCTCCACCAATGTAGCTCTGTCGACATGATCCCTATAGTCCCGGATCTTTAGAGCCACCAACTTCTCTCGGATGACCGGCCTCAAGCTCTGCTTAAAGCGCTTGGCCCTACCGACCTTATTAGGTATAAATTTTATAGCATAACGGGATAACTCATCAAACCTCCTCTCATACTCGGCCAAGGTATGCTGCCCTGTCGTAGAGCAAGAAAATCAGCCTTCATTATGTCTCTAACGAATTCTAGAAAGTACTTGTCTTAGAAGATTTGGTCGAACTCCTCCCAAGTGAGCACATCCGTGTTCTTCCTTCTCTTCACTGATTCCCACCAGTTGTCTGTTTTTCCCTCCAATAGATAAATAGCCAAGCCGGCCCAAAGATCCTTAACTACTCCCATACCATCACAAATCTTCTTTACTTGGCGTATCCATCTATCCACATCCAAAGGGTTAGAGTTTCCTTGGAAAATAGGTGGGTGTTGGCGTAAAAATTCCCGAAGGACTACCATCCTCTAATTCTCGTTCCCGTTGCTAGGTACTTGGGCTAATGGTTGAGCCCCACCATTGTGGTTGTTGTTCCCATTCTGGTGTTGTACCAAAGTGGTTAGCTTTCGTAAGCATTGGTATATGCCATTCATGTCATCGGGAGGTGGTGGTGGAGGAGGGGGGTGCTTGGTCACCACGTCCTCATCCACGGCCACGTCCACGTCCTCGTCCTCCGTCCATCCTGCATATCAATTGACAATTTAGTTTCATTGATGTACAAAATATCCTGAATATTACTTTAATCTAAAGCATATGGTTTATATAGAACAAGACCAAACAAACTCCTTCGACCTAGTCCTATTTCTCTAGTGTGAATCCATAACCTACAGCTCCCATGCAAGACCTAAAGCCTAGGCTCTAATACCAAAATCTGTAACGTCCCAAAAGCCACTCTAGATGGCATTACATTCTAGAACCATTTAAATAATGAGAGCACTAAAATAATCCATCATTAAATAAGACTTCGTAAGTCATCCATAAGATTTACAACATTTTTCCAAAAGAATAGACCCATCTTGGCATTTACATTTCACAATTTACTAATGTAGCGCAGCGGAATATAACAAAAGTAAACTAGACTTTACATTTGTTCAAAAGAATATCCTAGTCTAGTACAAAAGAATGTGTCGCTCGAAGCGTCCACCTCGGGATCCACATTCCCGTCTAGCGGAGTCTCACAATATACATGTTCCTCGACTCCCAACTCCTCCTCAAGAGTATAATCTGAAAAATGCTTAACTGTAGGGGGTGAGCACAAAGCTCTGTAACAAAAATCTTCCCAAACTCCAACAAGGTTTAGAAAAACATATAAAAATGGCCGGTCTCATTTCACAAATAGTATATATATAATCTTTGAATTAAAACATGGACCTTTTGCAGATCTCAAGTTTAAGTAGCAATAGTAAAAAGAATGAACAATAACAACCAAGTTTCAATAAACATCTATTTCCAAAATATAAACCATTTCCCACACGTGGCATAATATTGTCCTTCAAGGCATAAGCATCCTTACAAGGACCCGTCACCCTCAAGGTTTGGGTGTATCATACTGTCCTCTTTTGGCATGAGCATTCTTATAAGGAACCTCTCACCCTCAAGGTTTGGTTTCTCAAGCATCCTTACGAGGAACCTCTTGAGAAGATCACACATTGTCCTCTTTTGGTAATGAGCATCATTACAAGAAACCTCTCACCCTCAAGATTTGGTTTCTCAAACATCCTTACAAGGAACCTCTTGAGAAGGAATGAGCATCCTTACAAGGAATCTCTCACTCATATTTGTCTATACGACCATACAAGCAATACATTACCCTCTATTTTCTCAAATACCCAACAATTCCACAAAATCCCCAATTTACAATCAATTTTCCAAGAAAATCTCCAATTCTCACAACTAATATCCTCAAATAGGGAAAATTAAAGAAAATATACAAGAGATCATCATCAATATCATTTTGTTATACGATATCAAACACTAGAGTTTTTGAAATTAAGCACAAAGAAGAAATCAAGAGAAACATCCCTCCCTCTTGGAATCTAGGTTTTTGAGGCAAGAAAAATGGGTATCAACCCTAACTTTGGGTAAAATACGTTAATAATCGCAATAGAACTAAGAAACAAATACATATTAATAAGAGTCACAATATGTATATGTATTAGCCGTAGCCTCAATGAAAGAGAATAGGAAGAAGTCCCCTACCTTATACTCTTAAAAGCTAGGTTTTGATCTTGAATCACCCCTTTAAACTCTTATTTTTCTCTTCCTTTCTTCCTCTCTTCTATTCCTTTCTTCCTCTCTTAGGGTTTCTGAGGTTAGAGGGGCAGAAATGGAGCCAAATGAGGTGTCATAATGTATTTATATGGTGAAAATCAAGCTTAGGTCGCGACTTTTAAAGTTCAGATTTCTTTTGGTCGTAGCGGTACGCTATACCAATACGTCTAACTCTCTGGACCAAAGTGTTCCGGAACACAGTACTGGCACACAATACTGGTACGGTTTTATCTAGTTTTGCCTCTTTCCTCCATTTTTCATTTCCAATCCATCCTAAACCCTCCCAAAGCCAACACAAACTTACGTAACATACATTTGTACCCCACACCTAGTTGATAGAAGTTCTTTTACAAATTATATCATATATTCACTAGCTAAACCAGTTTTAACTATTATTTTACTATATTAGTATTTCCTACGGTTATAACTTATGGGCTTCATTCCTACACCATTACATATATCACATAACTACACAATGTATGATTATATAAGTTTAACATATGGGGGTTTACAAGTAACTACAAAATTGCTTATTGTTTATATAATGGCTTCTGACGCAGACAATTGCTAGTACTCTCATATGGATTGTGGACTGAAGTAGTGCTTGGTCACGAATTTGTTTGGCTCGAGATTACAATGCAATTAGTAAAAACTTAAGGATAGAGCAAATTTTAATTTTGTTTGTTAATTTTAAAGTCCATTAGAAATAATGCAACAAAATTAAAAAAAAAAGTATTTTTATTTTTAATCCTATTCTTATTATTACATTTAACCTGGATTTTTTTTAATGTATATCATGTTGTGGATGATACAGATATAAATTTGACCAACATTAACTTACTTAATTAGACATTATTTATGTTATTTTTGTAAATTGCCATAGAAGTTTTGTTCTCCTAAATTTCTTCACATACAAATTACATTATCCATTGCTAGTTTTCTCAAATGCTGTGAAAAAGTCACCCCCAATGTTTTAAGATTCTTCACAAAATGGCTATTTTGTTCTTATACTTGTGAATACCGCTTATCCATTAGAATACTATTAATTGGACTAAATTTAATGATAAAATTAGTTAAACAATCAATTAGTGTTATTGAAGTAGTAGTAAATCCTTATATTTGATGGCTTTTAATCATAATCCAATGGTAGGAGTGGATTTCTTCGACAAGTTCG
>CM042198.1:5978952-5993639 GCA_023539305.1 Ilex asprella
CTATTGAAAAATCAACAAGTATAACCTAAATTGGGCACCCTCATTGAGAATAATCTACTCTATCATAATCAATGATAAAAACTTTTACTAAAAAAAAAAATCAATGCACTCTTCAGGTCCCCCGCCTTATATATATTTCCATGATTTTTCACCTTAAGCCTTTCTTTTTCACTAAATTTAAGAAATAGAGAACTATATTGGATACAAACCCACAAATTTCATAGTAATTGTCAAGGACAAAGTGCATGAACACTTTTGACGTAGTTGTCCTTAGGATCAACCATCAAGTCATGTGTACTTGAAATCAAGTAATAATTTGACCTCTACAAATACCTAATGGGCTTCTCAAACTGAAACCGGGTCAAGAAATAATTTTACCTCTACAAATACCAAATAGGCTTCTCATACTTCACATCCCTTCGAAATATACACGAGAGTGTCCCCCAATCAAGTTACATGAAATACACACAATCATGAAGTAGCCTTCACTACAATAGTATGGATCTCAACACTAGCATCACATTGTGATTAAGTAGTTCACAAAATCCAAAGGGTAATTATTATTGCTAGATGGAAAGATGAGCTAGTCATATTGAGTTTGCACTAAAGATGTAATAGGAGATCCCAACAAATGATACGGATAAAAAAAATTGTGAGCCAAGTAGAAAAAAGGAATCGTACTCCATACTCTGATTTGTAATTGAACCACGACATGTCCGAGTATGCATGATGAATTTCAATGAGACTATCAAATTTTAGATTAAATTATATTACATTTGATAAGAAACTCAAAACACACCAATTAAAAAATATAAAAGAAAAATAGGTTCATAATAACATACCAATAAAGTTTTCCTTGGTAGGACATGTAAATGCAGACCAGCCTACATCATTGGTTGCCACAAAAGCTATCATAATAAGTTGATCCCCTTCTCTTGATACAATCGAATCACGTCTTTTCAAGATAATGGTAGTTGTCCCCATTGAAATGGTTCTTCTACTCAAATATTAATGCTACTCCTTTCCAGACAACTGTTATAATCAATTCACCTAGATAATTCTTAACATTTAGAAACTGCATGAATTTAAACCCGACAACAATGAAGATCTAACTTCTTTTCTTAATACAAACAATGAAGATGTAACTTTCTTCCTTACTGGAACATGAATTGATCCTGGATTTTTAGATTGATAATTTATTAATTTGAGAAATGTTTCCTTGAATAAGTGAGCAAAAAGAGTAATTATGTTCTATGATTAAGAAGAGTACCTAAATCCCTTTTGTTGGTGTTGGATGAAGAACAAGGCACACATTCCTAGAAGAAAAAGAATTTACTAGTTGGTATAAGTTGCAATTACACTGTGACACCCCAAAAATTCGGGGGTCTGTTGATCACCCATCAACCCGGGGAATAATAGTGGATGTCAGTTAACCCAGCACCGCGGCACCACATCTCCTTTATTGGAATTTAAAAAAAAATACAAAGTCTATATGCTTTTGATTGATTGAACCATCCAAGGTCTAATATACCACCATTGGTACTCTATTATTGTTCATTTATAACATTTAAAGGAAGGAAACGCACAGCCCAAAAGCTTGGCAAAACTGTTTTAAAATTTCTGATTTTTAGAATGTGTACCGGTACAGTTTGCCAAGATTTGCCTGTTTGACCTGCTTTTCATTTCCAATCCATTCCAAACCTTTCCAAAACCAACCCAAACTTATATGACATATAGTTGTACTTCAAACATAGTTGATACAAGTTCTATTACATTCATTTCCTTGGATTTACATGCCAAACACATAGTTTTAACAAAAGTATTGCAAAAATCAAGGTTAAAGATCACAAGTCGGCCTCTCTTCATCCTTGTATCCCCGAATGAGAGTCCTCTACTAGCTTATATCCCACAGCTGAAATATTTTCCCATATAAGGTGAGCCACGCTCAATAGGATATCTCCTACAAAGGCTACTCCTCAACCTAGATGCATACGTAATGCACACATGTAACAATTTATAAGCAATATTCTTTTCAATCAAGAGTTACAATCTCGTGATAGGAATTTCATGTCATGCCATGAATTGAGAAGAAACTCACCCATGCAACATCAACCCGAGTCTTCACCGACTCCCACAATACATTTTTATGCAAGTGTGTAATGAACCCGTCATTTGACGAAAATACATCCAATGATTGTTTAAAATAAAATTTGTGTATTAATAAAACCAAATCATTGTTGGATGTTACCCATTCAATGGGTGTTTTATAAAATCAAAATCTTGTGTCTTTGTTGGGCAACTGATTTTGGTATCACAACCACCGGTTTCGTACACCATTACACTTTTTTTGGAATTTCACCGCCGGTAAGTGTATGAACCATGTAGTTGGGTCTTGCACCAGAGGGAGAATCTAGCCCTTCTTGCTATACCCGACAGAAGTTTTCTGATGCAACCACGCGACTCAAAGGGGATCTTTGATCCAACCTTCCTGAGATCACATATCAATCACCAAGTATGGTGTTTGATCAACTATGCATACACACACCTACACTCTTGACTCATGCCCATGAATGTGATATCAACCCTTGCTCAATATGCAATAATGCCCAATGAGCAATTTAACCACATGTCCACATGTTTTATGGCAATTTATATCACAAGCATATAATCATCAAACTTTGCCACAATGTCAATGTATCAATGAACATATATCAACAATAATTTTACCAACATGTTATCACATAACCCATATCATTCACAAGGCACAATATAAAAACATAGCATGCCCACCAAATACCAATTTCCAATAAGTTTCACAAGGAACTTCTACATATCAAAATCAAACTAGAAGTTGGCCTACACCATTTCTATACTCATTTCCATAATAATAGGCAAGTGATGTATAACCACATACACCTAAACATCCCTTATGAACATTCAAGGTTGGAAATAAATCAAAGTAGGAGGGAACCCTAAGCGTAAATCGAAGGGTAGAACCTTGAAGAACGCCAACACAACCTCCAAAACTTGATTTCCACAAAATCTCTCCTTTGGAACTTCGATGAAATCCCTCGTTCTTGGTATGGTTGTGTAGCCGTAGTCGAGGAGATCAACTTTAAATCTTGGCTCGACGGATTCCGACAGACAGAACTCCGTGAATCGAAGCAAGAAAGTTGAATTTCTCTCTTGTCTTCTCCCTTCTCCCTTATCCCTTCTCCCTCACACGTTAAAACCAGCAGAATTGCGAAGATATTGTGTCCCAAAATCAGAGATTTTCCGATATTTATAAATTCAAGGCTTGGCTCACGTCGCGCCACATGTCCCTCACTTGTTCAGGTTCGTTTTCGCCCCGAAATAATTAATTTCATCTCGGTTTAAGTTTAAATTAATTTTATTTAAAATTTAATTCAATTATAAGAAAATGTTATAAATTTTATTTTTGGGGACCTTTGTGAGGTCATTCGACACAGTCGTCTCGTAAAACGTGAAAAATTATATTATCTCAGAATTCAATGAAATTTGACACGGCAACTAGATTTCACGATATGAATCCAACGGTGAAGTATGTTGTGTCATTCAAGCTCCAGGAAAATGTGTATTTTAAATCCGCATTATAGTAAAAAATTATCATTTTACCCTTTTTCAGAAAAAAGTTTAAATTTTCCCGTGTTTTACCTACACATCCATTATCTATGCAAGAAGAAAAAAATCTATTAAAATCAATGGCATTAACCAATAAACAAAGCCGCTATCTCCCTTGTAGTTTTATCATTCAGTAGTGAGGGCCATTACCAAATGTTATGGAAATCGAAAATGTATGGTGACGCTGTAATTTCATGCATCCTACATTTTTATGATTTTATAGGTGGTGTGGTGTTATTCTTATGGAATATAATCAAGTATTGCAATGGGGAGCCTTATATTTAAATAACGCAATGGGTTGTAGGATGGGAACTTAAGGGAAAATGAAAAAGAGGGTCCCCTCCTACTTGATCAGTTTCATCTTCTTGGTTAATGAGGTAATGAATTATGACAATTATGAAAGAAAACAAATGTATTGTTTCAGTAGGGCAAACCTGATGTGAATCTTCCCTCATAATTATACACTTGAAGTAATAGACACTTTTACGTAGAGGGAGGGTGAATAGGTTTTTAAATTTTAGCCCAATCAATGAATGTGAAAACTCCTTTAGTCAGCACAACCCTTTTTGCACATGATGTGTGACGCCCCAAAATTCGGGGGTCTGTTGATCCCCATCAACCTGCCGAATACTCGTGGATATCATGTAACTCGACATCACGCTATTATGTCCCATTTATCAATATCCATAATTTAAAAAAATTTGGGTAGAGTCTCCATTGTACGGGAAGATCTACCTAAAGCATAACCTGTACAACATACAATCTTTAACCGCACCGGGTCCATTTAATTATACTTATACAAAAACATGCAAGGTTACATTAAAAATAGTTCTTAACAGTTCGATTACAATTCTTTTACCTATATTACATGCCCAAATGTTTGTTTTAACAAAAGTTTTACAAAAACCAAGGTTAAAGGCCACAAGTCGGCCTCTCTTCACCCTTGAGGTCTCGAATGAAAGCCATCCACCGGTGTATAGCCCGTACCCGAAATATTTTCTCGTATAGAGCAAGCAACGCTCAATAGAGTATCTCCCTATAGTGGCTACTCTCCCCTAGTACATATACAATGTTTACATACAACATTCATACATAATGGCATTCCAACAAAAAAATTGCAACTCTATGTTGGAATTTCACCATGTTATGCTGTAAAATGAGATGAAACTCACTCAAGCACTTTAACCCAAGTTCTCACCGACCCCCACAACACAATGCAATGCACTTGTGCAATGAAACCGTTTATTGAAGAAAAATCCATCCAATGAGTGTTCAAAATAAAAGTCATGTGTTTATAAAACCATATCATTATTGGATGTTACAAGATTGAATGAGTATTTTTATAAATCAAAATCTTGTGTCATGTTGGGCAGCAAATTTTGAAATTTCATCGCCGACTCCGTATGCCTAATTCACTTTTTTGGACTTGCACCGACGGAAGTGAATAAACCAATAATCGGGTTTTACACCCGATGGAGAGTCTAGCCCTACTTGCTAGACCCGACACAAGTTTTTCCATGCATGCAACCGTATGCCTCAATAGGATCTTCAATCCCACTTTTCCAAGTCCACCCTTCAACCACCAAGTATAATGTTTGAATAAACCATGTCTACACACACCCACACTCTTGCCTAAGCCCATGAATGTGATGCCTCCATGCAAATGCAATGTAATGTACCATTGCATATCAATGTCATATCTCATTTATAATGAATGTCATATGGACAACTTAAACCACATATCAACATGTGTCAAGGCAATATATGTGTAATGCACATAATTACCACAATTTATCGTGATGCTAATACAATAACAATATGTATCAATACACTCATTCAACTACAACATCTTCAAGCATGTCATAGCACATTTCATTCACAAAGACACATTATAAACACATATCGACATTTTATTTAACAACCACAACCAAGCATGTCGTTACATAATCAAGCAACGACACACTTAATTCTCAAAGCATAAAGTAAACATATTCCACAAAATAGCCTCAAAATAGGCCACAAAATAGTCCCTAAATAGATCACTTAGCAGCCCCAAAACAGGCCACAAAATAGCCCCTATACAGGCCACATAGCAGCCCCAAAATAGGCCACAAAAATAGCCCCTAAACAAACCATATAAGTCTCTATTTATATTTTTAATTGTTCAGTCCATGTTGCACTGCATATTTTCTACTTCCGGGTTCTTTTTTCGTCTCGAAATGATTCATTACATCCCGGTTTAAGTTCAAATTAATTTTATTTAAAATTTAATTCAATTATGAGACAAATTTTAAAAATTTATTTTTCGGGACCTTTGTAAGGTTAGCTGCCACCTAGTCGCCTCGAACGACGTGCAAAAATCTAACTATCTCAAAATGCAACAAAATTCGACAGTACAACTAGATTTTGCAATACGAATCCAACAGAGAAGTCCATTGTATCATCCAAGCTCTAGAACATGAGTATTTTAAATACGCATTATTGTGAAAAATTACCATTTTGTCCTTTTTCTGAAAAAAGTTTAAATTTACCTGAGTTTTACATGATGATCGATTTAATTAATCTGCAATTAATTCGCTCAAAATCAATCTCACGGTGATCTCAATTTTCAAAGTCAATTGTACAATTATGTATACATGAATATTCAAATAATCATTACAACAAACACATAGTGATTGATGTGCCAACAATCACAAGTGTGTATATCTTCTTCCCCAAGATATAAGGTAGGGCAGAATCTCCAGTGGTATCCTTTTGGGTCTTAGAGATCTCAATTGTGTTGGAAGCTCTCAAGGTAGGAAGATGATTTTCTCACTTACAAATCTCACAAGTGGCTTGATCTAGATGTGAAAAAGGCTCGCCTTATTCATAGGTCTAAAATAACGGTAGTCATAGAAAATAAAAAAAATAAGATTTGCAAATGATCGTTCAATTGGTGGGAGGGTGGTGGTCACTGGAATGAAAACCATGTTTCAATCTCGACTAAGGCAAGCACCGCTCAAGCGACTATGGGCACTGCTTGAACTAGCTTATAAATTAAGCTATGTGCTACCTTCTGTGGCCTTTTTGCATTGCCTTTCCTATGTCATAACAGACCACTCTAGCGAATGCTAGTGAACATAGATTGGTCTCTCAAGTTTTCTGAGCATAAAACTGTGCGAAAACTTATCCTCATGAGCACTAAAGGGTGTTGCTCAAAGAGTGGTTCGATTATAACTCAAACTATATTTTCGAAACTCATAAACGGTTTTGTAAAATCCGAGTAAATTTGAATTTTTTTCTGAAAAGGGGCAAAATAGTAATTTGACACTATAATACGGATTTAAAATAAGTATTCCTCTAGAACTTGCATGAGGAAAAAGACTTCATCATTGAGCTCGTATTGCAAAATCTAATCACCCTGTCAAATTTCATCGAATTATGAGATAGTCGGATCTTGCACATTGTTCGAGGTGACTGCATGGCGAGTGACCTTTTAAAGGTCCCCAAAAATAAAAATTTTAAAATTTCCTTATAATTAAGTTAAAGTTGCAATAAAAATTATTTGGACTTACTCAGAGATATAATGACTCGTTTCAAGACGAAAAATGGACCCGAAAGTAGGAAATATACGGCGCAATGTGGACCGCACAATCGGGGCTATAAATATAGACTTAAAATCGGTTTTTTTGGAAAAATATCTCATTTGATCATCACCTTGGCCGGCTATAGAGAGAAGAGAGTGAGAAGAGAGAAAATATTTGTCTTCAAGGCTTATTTCTCCTATCCAAGAAGTTTTGTCGCTCCAATCGACTTAGACTAAGAGTTAAAGTTAATCACCGTGATGAGGGCTACGTCTACGTATCAAGAAAAGTAGATTTCACCAAAGATCCAAGGAAAATATTTTGGAGCAATCAAGTTCTTGGGCTATTGTTGGTGTTCTAGGAAGTTCTATCACTTCCTCCACGCTACAAGAGGTAGGGTTCTTCCTACTTTGGTTTTATTCCTCTCCTTTGGGGCTGTTCTATGGCCGGTTTAGGGGCTGAAATTATGGACTGATATGGACTATTTTGGGATGAAATTATGGACTGTTTTCGGGTAGAAATTATGGACTATTTTGTGATGAAAAATAGACTGTTTTGTGGCTTATTTAGGGCTGTTAAGTGGCTGTTTTTGGTCTATTTCTGGACTGCTTAGTAGCTGAAATGGGGCTTCATGTAGGCTGTCCAAATAGACTATTTTAGTGGCTAAAATGGGGCTGCATGCAGGTTGTCCAAACAGACTGTTTTAGGGCCATTTTATGATTTGTTTTAGGCCATTTTATGGACCATTTTTAGCTCGTTTTACAGACTATTTTTAGGCTGAAGTTGTGCCCTTGTGATTAAGTGTGTTATTGACATAAAAAATTATGATAAGATGCTTAGAATTGTTTTATGAAAATTGTCAATGTATATACATGCTTGTGTTATATTGATATTGTGAAAAATTATGGGAATTATATGCTTACGATATAATTTTGTCATGGAATGTGTCAAATGTATTGAATGTGTTATCATGGTGCAATGGAACATCATATTGCATATGCATGGTAACATCTCATAATTGTGGGTGTGTGCATGGTTGTCATCAACACCACACTTGGTGGGTGACGAGTGGACTTGATTAAGCTTGGTCGAAGACCTAGCCAAGTCGCATGAGTTACATGATAATTAGGGTTGGGGTTAACAAGAAGGGACTAGAAGATTCCTCGAGTGCAAGGCCCAGTGATTGGGATACACACTCCCTTGGCTTGGTCCATGAAGCGTGTGGGTGTACGCAAAGCCCTTGGTGGAAGTCCATAAATTCCAAGTAGGTTGGAGACCCTCTATGTAAGCCCATGAACATCCATCCCAATCAAAGACCTTATATTGGTAAAAGTCAATTGATGTGTAACATAAATGATGATTTCATACACATTGACACTTGCATGTGTTGAGGAGCTGGGAAGGACTCTAGTTGGTAGGCATGAGTGAGTCTCATGTCATTTCACGACATGACATGATAAATTCCAGCATTGAATGCACATTCTTACTTGGAATATTAATATGAATATGAAATGTTGTATGTTAGCATTGCATGTGCACTTAGGTGGGGAGTAGCCTGTGTAGGAATTACTCTACTGGGCGTGGCTCACCTGATATGAAAAAATATTTCAGGTGCGGGATTTACGCCGACGGATGGCTCTCATCGGGGCCATAAGGGTGAAGAAATTCGACTTGTGGATTTTATAACTCCTTTTGTAAAAGTTTTGGAGCAAACTAGTTTTGGCATGTAATGTTAGGTAAGAAGTTGTAAATAAATTCAGATGGACTGTTTTTAATATAACCTTGCCTATTTTTATATGAGTATAGATGAATGGACCGGGTGTCGTCAACTTTTGGTCATGAATGGACCCGGTGTGGTCATTGTTTAATATGAGGCCTTGGATGGGTCATATGAATGTATTTTGCTCAGGTTACGTTTTGGGTAAAGCTTCCCATACAAAGGAGACTCTGCCCAATTTTTTTTAATTAAGGACCCCGGTAAATGGGGCACAACGACGTGATATTGAATTACTTGGTGTATCCATGGATGTTTCACTGGTTGATGGGTAATCAACGGACCCTTGGATTTTGGGGTGTCATATGTTTATAAAATATTTTCTTTTAAAATCACCTTGGAGTCATAGTCGTATTGCTTCCAATTTCATTTTATCCTAATTAACCTATGTTGAAAATAACTAAGACCTCATCTTAGGTGTCTAGGTCATAACCTGTCATACTCATGAAGGTGCATACATAGATTGAATGATGTTTTTTTGGTGCTTGATCTCCTCCCTTCAATGACGCTTTGAATCTTGAACTTGATAGTATCATAACCATCGAATAGGTTGAGATTTCAAATGGATTCCACGAAATTAAACAATTACAAATATGATCTTAAAAGATCTCTTTGGTAATTTCATGACAAGATACACAAGTTAGAAATTAAGATTACAACTCAAAATCATTGAACAAAAGTATTGTAAATCTAATCTCAACACTTATGTACAAGTCATAAAATTCTATCTATTACTAGGATCTACTTATTTAGATGAAGCTTGAAGATCGTAGTCTTTCATATTACCACTCAAATCAAAACCTCACGAAAAGCATCATATGTTAGAGAAATATAAAACATAATCATAGGTTTGGAAAGCACCAAGATGAGCATAGGACATAACTATGTATACATCATATAAGTGCAAATATGTAACATATTAGGAACTAACTTCTCCAATATGCTTGAGAACATATTTATCTATCAATACGAAACACATCAAGTTCTCCCCCTTAATTGGTGATCACAAGTAAAATAACAAGTGAAAAAAATTCAAGTAAAATATGTGACATCATGCCAAGTTTGCAAATTTGCTCCCCCTAAGTATTTGAATAGACTTTCCCTTTCTATGTTCACATGTAACATATCTAGCCTAGAAAAGAGTAAATCTCTCTAATTCCTCCCATATGTACCTAAAATATTCTGCTCCTTTTTTGTAACAAATGTCAACCCAATGAAAACATGCAACAAGTATGGTATAGAATCAAGTTACCCAACATACCCTTATCTTATTTTCTATAAATTTCAATCCAATGATGACCTATAACAATCACGATGTAGAATCGTAGTATAAAAAAAAGGTATGAATTCACATCAAAGTAAACTAAGCAAGTGACAAACGAAAATATAACTTGAAGTCAAATATTATAAACAATAAAGAGTAAGCCCAAAAGTATGTCACTACAACCCAAAATAAACTAAACAAATAAAAATCAATAGAAAATAAAATCCAACAATGAAAAATAAAGAGTACTTTAGTACAAGCCATGAATGAATATCAAAATCCTCTCAAGCACACATACGACCTATATTAACTCTCTAAAAGCAATAGTGAGATTTGTGATGAAACAAGAATTTTGCATCAGGTTCCTCAGATGCTGAACAACCCTTATAATCTCCCACTGATCCATTTTTAGGCTCATTATACCCTCATCAAGAGCATCCATATGGAGAGAAGAAGGTTATGTTGCTAATCAAGACTACTCTGTAGATGAACAAGTGTTGTGTGTACATCGAGCCACTGATCCTAGGGAGTGTTGTACGTGAGGTTTGGTCTCATGCCTACCTCAATGTTCGTGTGTGACTCTATGTACCAGGCTCTATAGTAGTAGTACCATGTATCTCAGCCTCAATATCGTCACCCTCTATCTCAACCTCCATAGGGTCAAAAGTATATCTAGCATATGTCTCTCTCAGTCTCAGAGACTCCTTCCCTAAAGGTATCTTTGGTCTCAATAGTTGATCAGACTTTAAAGCACTAAAATCCTTGTCTAGGCAAATATGGGTGATTAGAGAACAAAATAGTAGAGTGTCTATAGTCCTCCTCTCATCAAATACTCTCCAAATGACTCGAAAAATCACACGTGACAGATCTATCTCTAATCGTATACCACTAGCATGAAGCAAATATGCTCGTGGTGTGGAAAAGGTGGAAATATAAGTCTTTGGGTCAATGTTGTAGTTGACAATCAAATTTATAAACTTATAATCCCTAATCAAGCCCTTATGGTTCCACAATTGGCAGTTCTGAAAATCGGGGTAAGGAACTCCATACAACACTAAAGCAACTAATGGTAGTGTGGGTATAGCAATCTCAGGTCTAAAATGATAGGATCACTTGCTACCTAGGAAAGACATAGGGTGGTGGCAATAAGCTCAATGGAAAACTCAAATAACACACCTAGGATGTATGTTGTGAAGTGCTCATTATCCTCTGTTGTGTCACAAATGTGTGTGTAAAACTCTGACCATGCCCACATTTGTAGACAGAAGGGCTTCAAATAGCATAGTCCACCCTCTCAAGTCAAACAACGAAGGGATAGAGGTGTTACTTAACCCAATGTGATTAACTCCTCGCCTTTCAAGCACAGTCCATAAAGAAAACTTTCTCATACACAACTCTTGGTATTGTGGTGTCTAAAAAAAAGCTATACTGCACAAAGCCTAGACCTTCACCCTATTCTCAGCTCTTGAATGGTAGAATAATGTAAATCAAGATGATAATGACAAATTTAAAGTTTCTTGAAAACCAAGTCGTTTTGTGTTTAGTAGTGTAAAGAATAAGTCTTTCTTATTGAAAACCCTTTTTTAAAGTTCGCTGGAGTGACTCCCTATGCATACCGCTCAAGCGAGGTATAAGACCACTTGAGCGAGTCTTAAAGAAGATGACCCCTTGGTCCAATCTGTCCAACTTACTTCCACATAACTCCAATGAGTCCTAGCGTGCATATATGATAGATATACAATCTAAATGCAATGCAAGGATGAATTTGGATTAAAAAAAGGATGCAATTCCCAATTTAAACATTAAATTTTCAAATTTCAAATAATCATAGGCATTACACAAATCCACATTTTAATATATCCGTCCAAAATTTATCATCTAATTACATTACTCTTAGGCATATTCAAAGATATTGAACTCAATATCATGCATCCTAGAGAAATATTTCTTCACTTGGTTCAATTTTACTCACACTTGTTCATGTTTTGTTCAATTTAGACTAATTTAAGTGCACTATGTGTGAAACCTGTAAACCCCCACATTCCTAAAGTTATATCATAACGTAATTATGTTTTGATATGCTAATATATATAATGATGTATGCATGAACTAGGCAGATTGTAAGAGTAGAAATAAAAATGTTATTCATTGTACTAGGGTAGGTTGTAGAAGTTTGAAAGTATTCTGGAGTTAAAACACACTTTGAAGAGAATTTGGGTAAAAAGAATTTTGGATACTGCCTTAGTAATTTGATCATAACTTCTTATCCTGATGTCCATTGGACCTGAAATTTTGAAAGTAGATATTACACTTCCAGGACTACAAAAGTATATTTTACCAAATTTAAAACAACAATTTGCAACAGTGACGTTCAAACACCAAATAACGTTTGAACGTGATCGACGAATCAGAACATCAGATTCAGGTCAGCTGAGATATTTTCTTCCTCTATAAATACATAAGGCCGCCTCCTTTAGCCTCCATACACCATTTACAACCCTAGAAAGTCTTGAGAAACAAGAAAGGAGGGAAACAAAAGATCAAAGGGAATTCTTATCTTTAACTGAATCAAAATCTCAAGTTCCTCAAGAATTCTAAGGAATAAGAAAGTAGGGGTTTTCTTCCACTCTTGTTCATGATGCTAGGCCTTATACATACATATGTTTTGTCTCTTAAATCATATATTTGTTATGGAATCCTTGTTTCTTGATTGTTCTTGCAAATCTTACCATGTTTTGATGGAAATACAGATTGATAGCCATAAAATCGTTGTTCTTGATCTCTCTACTTGATAGATCATTTGTACTTGATTTCTCTACTTGATATTCATTGTTCTTGATCTCTCTACTTGACAAATCATTTGTTCTTGATTTCTCTATTTGATATCCATTTGTTCTTGGTATCAAAACTTGATATTCATTTATTCTTGATTTCAAAAACTCTAGTGTTTTGTTTAGAATAATAAAACTATATCTTTTGATGATGTCTTGCTTTTTCTCTTTAGTTGTTATATGGAAAAATACCAATGGAATTGGGGATTTTTGAAATACTTGTGATTTGAGAAATTGGTTAGTATTGTATCTCTTGTATGAATGTTTAAATGAACATGAGTGACCGTTGACTGGATGTCGTATACCTATCACTCGTAGTGGGGTTGGTGCCTTGTGAAGACCAAACCACTATTCGCTCGCTTGGAATCGTCACTGCCAATGCGTTGGTATACACCCTTCCCTAAGTTGATATCCTTGCGAGGATGTGTGTATGTGTGTGGGCCAAGATATTCTCAATGTGTGTATTCATGTGAGATCTTACATAATACCTGAGATACAGATACAATTGGGGATACAGCTATATACTGTGGGTTATTGTTTATTGTTAAAATGGTTGATTATGGCTAATGATAAATGGTTTCTACAAGAATTTGTTGGAAGTATGGGATTCCACCGGAACTTGTTGGAAATGGTTTGTCATTGGAAACGACTTATTATTTGTAACTTGGTTCTACTCTTCATTTAATTTATTGTTATTGTGTTAACTTGAGATCTTCTTAAATGTCACTATTTTATTTCAAAGTTATATACGATATTTTGGAAAGTGAGACTGAACTGCTTTTTATACTTTTAAAACATGTTCGAGTTTGAGAGGAAGTTGCTATAGAGCTTAGCGTCCACCCCCTACAACCAATATTTATTCTCTGATTTCGGTTTAGAGGAAGAACTCAGAGTCGATGAGCAGGTATATTGGGAAGCTCAAGTGGATGGAAGCGTGGATCCCGAAGGGATGGTCTAGAGTTGGCCTTTTATGTCATATAACAGGAGATGCATTTTGAGATAATGTATGAATGATATTATGTTTTTTCCACTGCAAGATAATACTTAATTTTTTGGATGTAATTGTCATAGTTTGACATATTCTTTTAGATGATAATGTAGATGTTATGTATGATGAGTGAAACTCTCTGTATTTATGAATTTTTTTAGTCGCTCTCATGATGTGAATGGTTTGAATAGTAATGCCATCCAAGGTGAATTTTGGGGCATTACAAAACCAACCACCAACACAAAATGGATTCTGATTAGTTTAAATAATAAAAAACCTCATCATGAAATCCTAATGCAATGTCTAAGAGAATACATAACCGGTTAGTCAGTGTCATAGATATCATCTCTTTGACAACTTCCCCTCTCTTTTATCCATTCTACTCTATGGCTCTAATCAAAACGATTGCGAATTCCTTACTTTTAATGTATGCTTTTAATCATAGTTACATGAGCTCTATGAGTCTTACAAATGACCAATTTTCAATTAAGCATAAGCATTCTCACAATTCAAGTGCAATTATTTTTAGCCATTTCTTTATACCTCACTTTTTTGGATTTGGCCATATTGGGCTCTCTTCTAATAATTGGCCTTCGACATCTTTTAAGGGATTGTGGTTTAACTA
>CM042198.1:5993739-6005428 GCA_023539305.1 Ilex asprella
AGTATTATAGCCAAACCCATATGTCATCTCCTAAGTCAGGATGTAACCTTTGACTGGAATGAAGCTTGCCAGCAAGCTTTCGAGAAGCTAAAGGACATGTTAATTTCTATCCCAATAAGGCAACCCCCTGACTAGACTCTACCCTTTGAACTAATGTGTGATGTAAGTGATTATGCTCTAGGTGCTGTATTGGAACAAAGAAAAGATAAGAAACCCCATGTAATTTACTATGCAAGCAAAACCCTGAATGATGTTCAAATGAATTATTCAACAACTGAAAAATAATTGCTTGTTGCAGTTTTTGCTTTGGAAAAATTTGGTTCTTTTCTTATTGGTTCTTCTACTACTGTTTTCACTGACCATGCAGCCCTAAAATTCTTGCTCACAAAGAAAGATGCCAAGCCAAAGCTCTTAAGATGGATACTCTTACTTTAAGAGTTTGATCTTATCATTAAAGATAAAAAAGGGGTCGAAAATATGGTGGCAGACCATCTGTCCAAATTAACTTATGAATTCTATGAGGATGAACTGCCAATCAATGAAAAATTCCCTGATGAATAATTGTTCATAATTGATGAAAACCCATAGTATGCAGACATTGCTAACTTCCTAGCTACTGGAACACTCCCTCCATCATTTACTCC
The DNA here is from genome assembly GCA_023539305.1 of Ilex asprella. Lineage (NCBI taxonomy): Eukaryota > Viridiplantae > Streptophyta > Magnoliopsida > Aquifoliales > Aquifoliaceae > Ilex > Ilex asprella. The sequence goes on from CM042198.1 coordinate 5,994,384, forward strand.
CATGGACAAAAAGAAATTTTTTAGGGAGGTTCGTAACTTCTTTTGGAAAGATCACTATGTATTCAAATATTGTAAGGATCAGATCATAAGACATTGCATCCCAGCTTAGGAAAGCAAACAGGTAATATCATTTTGTCAGCATGTGGTGGCCACTTTTCATCAAGTAAAACAACTGCAAAAATCTTGCAGTGTGGTTTTTATTGGCCCACACTTTTTAAAGACGTACACGCCTTTTGTTTAACATCTGATAGATGCCAAAGATTATGAAATATTTTAAAAAGAAACATGATGCCCTTAAACCCAATTCTGGTGATTGAAATTTTTGACTGCTGGAACATCGATTTTATGGGACCATTCCCACCTTCCTTTGGCTATCTATACATTTTAGTCGCAGTAGACTATGTATCCAAATGGGTTGAGGTAATTTCATGCCGAAATAATGATCACCAAACGGTGATAAGATTTTGTCCCGATTTTGAATTCCTAAAGCAATCATAAGTGCTGGGGGTTCTCATTTTTACAATCGTCCCTTCTGGAATTTGATGAAAAAATATCTGATTTTTCACAAAGTTGCAACCCTTATCACCCACAGACTAGTGGACAGGCTGAATTAGCTAATCGGGAGATTAAATTAATTTTAGAAAAAATGGTGAACCCAGATCGCAAATATTGGTCCTCAAGACTGACTGATGCACTCTGGGCATATCGTACTACTTTTAAAACAATTTTGGACAGGTCTCCCTATCGATTAGTCTATGAAAAATCGTGTCACCTACCTGTGGAATTGGAACATAGGGCATACTGGGCCATTAAAGCAATGAATTTTGACCTGAACAAGCCTGGACTTTCAAGAAAACTTCAGATAAATGAATTAGATGAATTGAGAAATGAAGCGTATGAAAATGCTAAAATTACAAAGAAAAGGATGAAAGTTTTTCATGACAAGAACATTGTACGAAAATCTTTTGAACCTTCCCAGAAGGTCCTGTTGTTTAATTCAAGACTCTGCCTCTTCCCTGGTAAGTTAAAATCATGATGGACTAGACCTTACATTGTCAAATAGGTGTTTGATCATGGAGCAGTAGAAGTGGAAAACCCATCAAACGATAATATCTTTACTGTTAATGGTCAGAGGTTGAATCCATTTTTTGAGGACTTTGTTAAAAATGTGGAAACCATTAATTTAATGGAACCCGAATATCCCTCCGAGAATCACACCTGCCAACACTCAAAAGGATCGGCTCAGGTAAAAACCCAACCCTAGGAGACCGCCATGAGACCACCACTAATTTTTTTTCCATTTGTCTTCATTGAGCCCCCACCACCGCCTTTTTCTTTCTTTCCCTCTTCTTTTTATTCTTCTTCTTCTTCCTTGCTTTCTGACCCGCTTCGTTCTTTCTTCTCCTTCTTAATTTTCTTCCTCCTGTGTCTTCAAAATCGACCATAACCAAGCGAAATCAAGTCCATGTACCCCGAAGAGAAGATCCCTATTCTGATGTTGTATATTGTTTTACTCCAATTGTGTATGGGTATATTGCTACTTTTCACAATCACATACAAGTCTTACAAGCCTAACCGAGGCCAAGATCTGAACCGAAAGGATTAATGATTGTTTTTGGATGTGTAGGTATCTGAAGAAGCAGGGGTCACTGCAGTTCAACCTCATTTTCCAAGATCCATACTGGTAAAATCAAAATATTGGGGATAATGTTCAGTTCAAGTTGGGGGTGTGAGAACTTGTAGTTTATATTTTGCCTGTATTTTGTTTTTGTACCCGTGCCATAAAATTTTTAATTTTTTTTTGTTGTTGCCTTGCTATATCTGTGGGTTGGTTTAAATTGTCTTTGTGACTAACAGACGTTAAAGAACCGGATAGTGAGTCTTAAAGTTTAGGAATCATGGATGTTAAATTTTTTTGTTTAGTCTAGGAGCTCTACGCACTTTTCCATCATATGTGCATAATGTGATCATGAGAAAAGCAAGACTGGTAAGGAAAAATGAGATCCGAGAATAGCAAGCAAAACCTCTCTGTGGCAGAAGCACTATTGCTAAATACCATCGTGCCAAGAGACTTGGTGCCTGTAAACTGTGTGGCCGGGTATTTCATGATAAAAGATACAATCAGTGCTCTGAACCGATTTTTGATCGCGTACTCGATCGATTAGACTGGATAGTGAATGGGTAGAGTAAGGATTATCCTGACACGCCATCCTATTCCAGTGTTATGCTTAACCGGTTTATGCGACAAGAGATTGGAAGAGTCACTGGTAGTTTGAGCTACATAGAGGATGACTCGAACTAAGATTGCTCTCTGACAAACTGTAGAAAAAATTATGTTTTGAGGAATGAAAACCAATGGTCCGAATTTTGGTAAATAGTGTGCAATTCCTTTTTTTTTGTGCTTATTTTTCTGCTTTTAAATTACTGCAATGAAGATATGGGCCGAGCAAAGAATGTCCCAAAATACCAACCATAAGCGTGGGTGGGAATTTATCCTGAGACGCCATGAATTTTTGTTTTGAATTTGTGATGTTTAACCTTCTCTAAGCATATGTAGTGTAATAGAGGAACATTTGATTTTTGGTTTAACGTTCGAACATTGAGTACCGTTCGAACGCATAATGCTTGCAATACTTTGTGACTGATGACTTCTCTGATGGAAACACTATTGAAAACACAAAGTACTGGGAGCAACACATTTGATATTTTGTTCACCGTTCGAACGATAGTTTAAAATTCTCCATTTTACATTCGAACGTTTACTACGTTCGAACGGTACGACGCAGAGTATAAATACCTGAACGTTTGATTCATTTCAAAATCCCCAAAACCTCTCCAAACCCTAGAGCTCATTTTTCACTTCCCATTCATCTATCTACCCTCAAGCCCACAAGAACCCTAAGTCGACTTACCCCAACCCGTCTCCAGCTATAAAGCATCAACCCAAGACATCAAACCCAAAGTTTCAGACCTTCTTCCAGGCTGCCACCATTCGAACGCCATGCCTCGGATGAAGATTCCTGCTAAATGTCAGCCACCACTGAACCAAGAACCCGACAAGGTTGAGGAGGTGATCCAAGACGAACAAGGCAGGGAGAAGAGAAAGAGGTACGATCGTACCAGGTTCCCAAATGCTATGAAAGCACAAATGTACGAGCACTTCTTAAGAAATCAAGCGGTGGTGTGTGAGAGAGACATTGTAGTCTCTGATTTTGCTGAGTTGGGTCTGCTAGAGGAGATGGAGAGAAGAGAATGGGTGTTGAATTTGAGTAATGGAGGGAAGGCCGTTGTTGATTTGGTGCAGGAGTTTTACTCTAACGCCGAAATCATCAATGGCACCATACGGACCTATGTACGGGAAAACCACATCGATGTGGATGAGGCGTATCTCAAGGAGATTAGACCCCAATTGCTTCGAGTGGAAAACCCCATTTACCCCTCAAAGAAAAATGTTGAGCTGGATAGGGTAGGAAGGGAGTTGACTGGAGATTCGGACTTTTCATGGGGAGGGAGAAATTTTTTGAAACAAGGGGAATTGACTAACAAATATAGAATGCTCAATTTAATTGCGGTCTCCAATTTAGCCCCTCTCAAAAGAAAAAATGAGATTTTGTCAGAGATGGCTCGCCTCCTCTATGTTATAGGGAGAGGACATAGCATTACCTCCCTTCTCTCATCCTAAATGAAATCAAGAAAGGATGTAATGTGAAGAAAAGTGCATTACCCTTTGTCACTTTGGTGACAAAAATTTATCTGGAAAAAGGAGTATGGGAGAGGCCCGAAATGGAGATACAGTGGCCAATGGGGAAACTTGACAAGGGCTCATTCAAGAGAAGCAAGGGGCACAGTGATCCCTCGACAAGAAGGCATGAAAGGCCACAGCCCAAGGAGAGGATGAAGTACAAGAAGAGCTTGACCGAGAGGAAGAGAGGGAGTTAGAGAGAGATGGAGGAGGAGAGAGCACAGCTTGATCAGGTAGGACCTAGCTCTAGTACTCGGAGGTCCCTTAGGGATATGATGATGAAGATTGAGAGCAATCAAGCTGAGATTCTCTGACAGCAAGCAGAGATCTTCAAACAACAGGAGGAGATTGAGAGGATATTTTTTTGTGGATTGTCTTTTGTGTGTTTAGTTTGTTTGGGTGTTTTGATAGATATTTTTAAAGTTTTGTGTGGTTATACTGTTTTTGTTGCTTCTTTTGGATGGATTGAATCTTTAATGATTGATGTACCGAATGATCATATTTTCTGAATAGAATGATTCAGTTTATCATTTTTATCTGGTTAAAAGCATTTGTAAAATTGGCACTTTAGCAATTCTTGTTTATAAAAACACATGTGAATTTTGAGATTGCTTGTTAAAGTAACTGATCACATGATCCGTTCGACACACATCTTGGTAATCTTGACCTCAGGTCACAACTCTTTTAACTGATATTATTTCTATGCTTACATTATCAAATGAACATGAGTATTTGTTGTTCTCAAAGTACACGGTGATCAAACTGGAAAATGGAATCGGTAGATAACCAACATTCTCTGTAAAACCTGACATGATCAGTGGAGATTACAAAGCATACCATGATTAGTTTTGAACCTTGCGATGCTTCAGAGAGAACACCAGCATTTACTCAAGAAAGGTTTTCTTTCACCATCCATCTTTCAGTAATCTCATTAATTTTATTTTGATTAATACAACTAATATGATCTATTGACATATCTTGCAATACATACAGGTAAGACGACACATGCATATGCGCATACTTGAGAAAGGATCTTAGGCCATCTTTGAATCAATTTTGAGCCTCAGCCAGTCCTTTCACAAAAATATGACCCTAGTCAGCCATGATTGAGCCTTCAAAGTATAAATTCTTTTCCAAAAAGCCCATATGATGACCAAGCCACAAGGAAAAATACTTGACCTATCTTGCTATCTAATTTTCTTACACCCTCGCATAAATCTAAATGATACAAGAAAAGCAAGGAAACTAGAAAAGATATTGGAGGCTATTGTTCCATAAAAGAAAAGTAAATCGGTGAAAACAACCGAAAAAGGAAAAAGAGGTATAGAGACAGGAAATTGCCAAGAAAGTGAAAAATTGGGAATGTACATGAAAGAAATCCCGTTCCCAGAAGAAATGTCGAAAAGCCAACCAGAGGTGTACTAAAATGCATAAAAGAGATAGCAATTTTTTTTTTAAACTTCATTGACGTTATTTTTTTAGCCACTGACCTCTAGCCACATTACAACCTATGAAAGCCCTAATTGATCTCAAGTCTGATGCATATGCACGTTGTTAATCACAAGTTGGGGTCTGTTATATAGCATTTCGTTATTTGCATCAATATTCTTCCATGAGGTTATGCCAAGAACATGATTAGTCTATTTGCTAAAAAGTTTCACTCCTTTACTAAATTATGCATGTAATTTCTGATTGCCCATCTTCTGAGTACATCTTTAGTGAAGAACAAGTCACCATAGTCAGAGTGAATCTTTTGCTGAGATCATCCCTATGAGAGATTTGGGAAGTCAAAACTATTCATGAAGGGTGATTAAAGTGGAATATTTGTTATACATCAATTCTTGTTTCTAGAATGATCATCCTACTACAAAGAAAATTTCAAATACTAATGTGTCAAATGCTAATTTTGCATAGGGATAGTCCCAACGGTGAAGAGCGTGCGGACCTTAAAGTCAAAATTAAGGGATGTGTATCTCAATGACCATAATGATAATTTACTTTAATCAGCAATCTCACATTTACATTTGTTCGACCGAAGTTTGTGGGTAGCTTCACTGAAAACCCTCACGAGACAACACTCGTCCTCTAGGGTAAACCTAGAGTTTTAACGGCTTGTTGCATAAGCTAAATACAACCGGATAACCTACGAAAAAGGTGTTAGAAATAGATTTACATTTAATTAATTGTTGTATTACTAGGGACTAGCAATATCTAGGTGGGGGTTGTGATTAATACTCAAATACAACATATTCTTTTACCCCGTTTTGGACTAATTGTGCTTTGGAGGAGTATAAGTGATGATGCTTCAAGTATTAAAGTGAACAAGGAGTCAAAAGCACCAAAAAAGTACCTTTGAAGGCAATCACAACATTTTAAAGAACAAATTGTAGAAGCATGGAATAAGGAAGTAACGTTCGAACGTTAAATACCGTTCGAACGGTTATGGAAAACCAGGCCAGCTATTATAATCTGTGTTGCAGGAAAGACCCAAGGCCCTGGAGACTTGAGTACTACGTTCAAACGATCATTAAAGTTCAAGCGTCCACTGGAGCAAGGACGAGATCAGGCTGACTGAAGACATGGCGTGTTACAGACTTGCAGTCAGAAGGCCTAGGCACTTGAGTGCCACGTTTGAACGGAAACCACCGTTCGAACGACCTTGGAATTATTGGAAAGATCAGTCAAGATTTTGCAAGGACTTGGAGGGAGATTTGCACAATGACTTAGAGGATGATTTTCTGCAGAGAACCACGTGTGTTCTGACATAACTGGCAGGCAATGATTCCATCTAACGTTAAAACGGTGGAAAGTAAAGACAGAGAAACCGTTCGAACGGTATTGACAGACTGCCTGCAGAGTGGTTGACTTTTCACTTTGACTTTGATGCCCAACTCTATTCTTTTACCCCCTCCCCTGCCTTCACCTTGCCTATATATACCCTTAGTTTGTAGATCAAAAGGGGGGACTTGGCACTCAACATTTAGTAGCTAACACTTCTCATTTGTAGTTCTTTTAATTGTCTTAGTATTATCTCTTTGTTAGAGAGTGGGAAAGTTGAAATTCCCATTCCTTTTCTTTCCATTAATGCTTACATTTACATTTTCTTAAGAGTTGTAATTCCTTTATTTGCATTTAGTCTTTACATTTATGTTATGGATTTACATTTAGTCTTTATATTTATGTTCTTGATTTACATTTAGTCTTTACATTTATGTCTTTATTTACTTCTAGTCTTTATATTTATGCTTTTACATACATGCTTTTAATTATGTCTTGCACTTTCATTATTTGAGCTCCCTTCTTGCTTAGAGGAGTGACACTCTTCCACTTTTCTAAAGTTTTACCAAAGCCGTGAAGGGTGGAACATGATTCACTCATTCTTTGTTGAAGATTAGCACCTCATTACCTGTACTTTTGCTTTGTGGAGTCCTCTACTTAGAGGGATGAGCATCACTCACTTTTCTAGTTTTACCAAAGCTTTGAAGAGTGAGTAGTTTCTCATTCACTCTTTAGTAAGAGGTGAAGGGCATGTATTGATTATCCGGAGGTCATATTATGTATTGTTCTAATGCTTAATGTTGATATCCCCTTGTTTATTGGATGATTGATTGCATCTAGCAAAGCTAAGGTACTTTGTATAATCGATAGTCTTTCTATGACACGGATGACTCTTGCATCGAAAGACTCCTCATTTCAAGGCAAGTACCTCGGCTAGATCTTCATGACTACCCTTTAATCATCCCAATTGTCAAGCTTCATTTAAAATGATAGAATATTAAAGTCATGGTTGGATGTCATGAAGAAATACTTGTTTATTTGTTGGCGTGAAAACTCTCAGTGCAAATAATTCTTGTAAACTTCTAGTAAGACATCGGAACCATGACCTTAATAGGCCATCTTTATCTTCCGATTAACTCGCCGTTGACATGGGAGTTAGTTGAGTTATCAAGCATAATTAACCGGATAATTAAATACATGTCCGGATCCTTGAACTAAAGGGTGACTTTATTTCCATTTACCTTGTAAATTTTCTTGAAGAGGATTCAATATTCTATTCAGGAAATCACCCACATCTCACCATCCTAAAATCTCAAGGTTACAATCAATTGGTCTCCTTTACTGATTACTTTGAAACACCAACACAACAAGTTCCCTGTGGATTCGACTCCGGACTCAAACCGGATTACTACTACAACTTGACCGCCTGCACTTAGGTGTACACATTTCGGATCAAGCCACTAATGAATTACAAAATTAGATTTATTGTGACACCCCTAAATTCGGGGGTCCGTTGATCACCCATCAACTTGCAAAATGCCTGTGGATATCGTGTAACTCGATATCACACCGTTATGTCACATTTACCGGGATTCATAATTTAACAAAATATGGCTGAGCCTACTTTGTACGATGAGCCCTACCCAAAACCTAACCTGTAAAACGTACTTTAACATGACCCATCCAAGGTCCAATTTAACACAATGACCGCACCGGGTTTATTTATTAGTAAAAATTGACCACACTGTTTCCATTTACCCATACTCCTATAAAACATGCAAGGTCATATTAAAAACAGTCCATATGAGTTCAATTGCAACTCTCTTACATAAAATTACATGTCAAAACTGGTTTGCCCCAAAAGTTTTACAAAAGGAGTTATAAAAGTCACAAGTCGGCTTTTTTCACACTTGCAACCCTGAATGAGAGCCATCCACCGGTGTATGTTTCACACTTGAAATATTTTCCCGTATAGGGTGAGCCACGCCTAGTAGAGTAATTCCTACTGAGGCTACTCCCCACTCTAGACGCTTATGCAATGTTTACATAAAACATTCCAAGCAAGAATATGCAACTCTATATTGGAATTTATCATGTCAAGCCATGAAATGAGATGAAGCTCACCCATGCATCTTAACCCAAGTGCTCACTAACTCCCACAACACAAAGCAATGCACTTGTGCAATGAAACCGTCAATTGATGAAAAATCCATCCAATGATCGTTTGAAATAAAAGTCATGTGTTTATAAAATCATATCATTGTTGGATGTAATTAATTGAATGCGTATTTTTATAAATCAAAATCTTGTGTCTTTTTGGACATCGGATTTTGAAATTTCACCGCCCGCTCCGTGTGCCTAATTCACTTTTTTGGACTTGCACAGACAAAAGTGAATAAACCAATAATCGGGATTTGAACCTAAGGGAGAGTCTAGCCCTACTTGCTATACCCGACACAAGTTTTTCCAAGCATGCAACCATACGACTCAGTAGGATCTTCAACCCCACTTTCCCGAGCCCACCCTTAAACCATCTAGTATGATGTTTGATAAACCATGCCCACACACACACACACACACACTCGTGCCTAAACCCATGAATGTGATGCCTACGTGCAAATACAATGTAATGTACCATTGCCCTTCCAACATCATGCTCCATATAAAATGAGTGCTATATGAGCAAATTTTACCATACATTCCAACATATATCACAGACAATTATGTCATATTCATATAATCTCTAAAAATTCATCTCAATGTTCATATATTAGTACACATTTATCAACATTTCATACTTAATATAATCACAAGCATTCTATTTCATAATTACGCCAATAACATACTTTATGGTAAAGGCACATATAAGCACATAACAACCCCTAAAATAAGTCATTTAACAGCCCAGAAACAGGCCATTTAACGTCCCTAAAATAGTCCATATTTCAGTCTATATTTCAACCACATAACTGTCCATATTTCAGTTTATATTTTAGCCACATAAAAGTCCATATTTCAACTACATAACAGCCTATATTTAAGTCCATATTTCAGCCACATAACAACCCATAAAATTAGTCCAAAACAGTCCATCAAATCAGTCCAAAATAGTCCATAACAACACCTTTTTTTATCTACACCAAATGGTAGGAATAAAACCAAAGTAGGAAGAACCCTACCTCTTGTTGCGTAAGATGAAGTGTAGAACTTCAAGAACACCAACCCTAAGTCCAAAAATCTTGATTTCCCTAAATCTCCTCTTTGGATATTCAGTGAAATCATTTGCTCTCGGTACGTAAACGTAGCCCTCATCACATAGATGAACTTTAACTCTTGGTCCGAAAGATTCCGACCGACAGAACTATGAAAATTGTTAATAGAAAGCTTGAAGATCTTTGTTTTCTTCTCTTTTCTCTCTCTTATCCTCTCGTCTCCTAAAAAACGTGTGAACCAAATGAATGGGAAGAGAATATCTGATTTTTCAGATATTTAGCCCTTATTTATAATTTTAAAAACTTTCCTCGAGTCGTGCCATACATCCCCCACTTGTCCGGGTCCGTTTTTACTCTGAAACGATTCATTTCATTCTGGTTTAAGTTCAAATTAATTTTATTTGAACTTTTATCCAATTCTAAGAAAATTTTTTAAAAAATATTGTGAGGTCAGCCGTCACCCAGTCGCCTCGAACGACATGCAAAAAATTCGACTATTTCGAAATTCGACAAGGCAACTAGATTTCGCGATATGAATCAAATGGAGAAGTCCGTTGTGTCATCCGAGCTCTTGAACATGAGTATTTTAAATACACCTTATAGTGATAAATTACCATTTTGCCCTTTTTAGGAAAAAGTTTAAATTTACCCGGATTTTACATTTATGGCTGTAAGTTCTCTATCTCCTAATATGAGTTATATAAATGCACATTTCAACTTTGATTTGGACATGAGATTATTACAATGTAAACTAAAGTGTGAATTACCATGACCATAAAACAAAGAAAAACAAATAAAAGAAAATCTTTTTGAAATTTTCTTTTCTAATGTTTTTTAATTTTTCAAGATAAACATATACAAAAAAATATGAATGAAGATGCACCAAAACAAGCAAAATAAATCTATTACTATAAATTCTAAAAATGAATGTCAAGGTTGCCATCAAAACTCTTTTTGTATTTTACTATTTCAATTGTTTAAGGTTTTTAAAATTTAAAATATTTTTGTTTTTTCATAGAGAAAAATAAATAACAAAATAACAAAAAATATATATATACACATGTATGACCCTAGAGTGTTCGATTAAATCGATAAATGATCACCTAGGTTCGTACTCTCACCTCTCACTGCAAGAAATTGTTCTTTTAGCCACAAAAATTATTGCAGCTAAATGTATAAAAATTGTCACTATATACTTTAGTGACAACTTTTTATTTGCCACTGGACTGCGGCAATATGTGTGTGGCTAAATCATTAGCCATGACATTTAATTGTTGCCACTAAGAGTAAATTTTTTAGTCGCACCATGAAAA
>CM042198.1:6023545-6035796 GCA_023539305.1 Ilex asprella
CTTCCAATGGCATAACTCCTGTGATTTAATCTTCAAAAGCAACCAAGATGAGATTATTAGCACCTAAAAATATATAAAGTTTTGTGCTAATCAACTAGGTCCATGATACTCCTTATCCACCTCAAGGAAAAGACAGTCCAGTACAATAAGCTGCAACTCCAATTTGAGGGGTAAATTAAAGGCCCATGATGAGAAAACTCGTAGGTATATGCCACGATATGAATCAGACCACCAGCAATGGTAGCAGACCCCTAATATACAACTCAGCTCATATGATTCAACAAATATTTCTGGGGAAACATGTCAGACCTCTTTAGGTCGAGGTTAGCTCAGACCCTTCAGCATGACCCCTGCAGGGAAGTTCCAAGCTAAAGTTCTCAAGGCTATTTGCCCCAAGACCTCGTCACAAGTTCAATAAGATTGCTTCAAGGAAACTTAAAAGTCTCCTCCAAGCAGAGGGAGAGAGCTAAACACATACAGAATTAGAGGAGTAAGCATAGAAAAAAAAGACAGCCTGGGTCAGAGGAGAAAATTACATAGAGATCATACATTAGAATCACATGGAGCGTGCAAGAAGGAAAATTCGCTTTAAGAATCAGAGGAAAAAGTTACGTCAAGGTCATGTTAGATATCCTCAAGTATCTTCAAAAACATTCCAGTATTTTCAACAACAAAGTATGTTCAGCATTTGCCTGAATAACTTAAGGCAGTAGTAAAGTAGTAAAGCACAATACTCTTTGAACCTGGTAACTTTTGCTTCAAGGAGAGCTCAGCACCCCTCAAAGCAAGAGGGGCAAGGGGAATATATAAAGCAGAGCAAGAAAACACACAATTCTAAATCCAAAGAAAGCCTATGTACTGACATCAGCATCATTCCTTCAACAGACAGCTCAAGAGTTCGAAAGTCAAAGTACATTTCAAGAACAAAAATTACAAAAAGTACGTTTCAAGAATAGAAATTACAACTGGTTTCAACAACAAAAATTACAACTGAAGATCCTAAGTCTCTGAAGGAGGAGTGGACAGAAGATCATGCAGTTCAGCAGATGCAGCCTCACTAGAGCCCGGCAGCTTAGAAGGCAAGGTCCCAAAAATAGGAGAAACTGGATTCTCAGGGAGGCTGACCCCAGCAACCTCCACTTTGTCTGTTTGTGAGTCTTGAGCAAGTACCTCTTTCACAAGGTCAGCAGAAAAAGAAGCAGTTCGGAGAATAGCTGGCAGAACAGGCACGTCCCGATCTGATGCTTCAGTGGGGAGAGCTGGGGTGTCCTCCTCTCCATCAGAGTCAGATTCCTCCAACTCCTCTTCGGTAGGGACAGGAAAATCGAAGTTCAGCTCCGGGAAGGCCTTGGAAGCTCTACCCCAAAAAGCAAGCCACTCAGAGGCCCATTGAGTTATAGCATCATCCTCCAGCTTGGCAATCAAGCTATTCTTTTCCTTGAGATCCTCATGAAGAATTCCATTCGCCTCACAGATGGTTTCATGCTCTTGCTTCATGAGCTCCAGAGAACAACAGGCATTGAAGGCATCTTGATTTGCCTTGGACCAGAGCTCAGTTTTATGTTTTAGCTCATCCCCCAGAATCCTTAGGTCATCTCGAGCCTTCTTCTCTCTCTCTTCAGCTTTGTACTTAGCTGACTTAGAGGCATGGAGTTCAGAGGCTAGCTGCTCTGTCTTGTCTTAAAGACCATGCACCTGAGCCCTGAGATCCTCATTCTCAAGAGAAAGCTCGCTGACCTTGATCTCGTAGGCCTTCAAAGCTTTGACAGAACTCTCAGAAGACCGGATCTTACTAAGCAAACCTTTTACATTAAGAGCCAGCTAAAAAATAATAATAATAATAATAAATATATAAATAAAATGGAGAAAAGCAAGAAGGATCGGCATAAAGATACAACGGTAAACCAAATAGGAGCATGAAAGTGCAAGGACTTACGGTAGTAGCTTCTTGAAGAACTGACACTATGGACTCTTCAAGAGGCATAAAGGAAGCCCTCTCAATATCAGAATCAGAAAGGATAGATGTCATTGCCCCAACAGCAAGCACAACATTCTCAAAGAAGGAATCCACTTGCTCCTCCACCTTGGCATGTTTTCCCTTATCAACCTCAGGCCTCATCTGGGAGGGCTCGATGATTTTTCCAGAGGGGCTGAACAGAACAGTTCCAGGTTGAACCTGAGAAACTAGCCCCAAGGCCCTCTAGACCTCAGACGAGGTGGGAGAAGCTTGGCCTTGCCCGTCAGATATTCCAGAAGAAGGCTGAGGTTGTTGGGAAGAGCGGACCCCTGTGTCTGGAGGAAGGCTCAAGGGTGGGATCCGAGTATCAGTAGTTAAAGCTGGAGAGGAGGAGGACACTTCTAGTTTTTTAGCCTTAGCCCGAGTAGTGGGGGTGCTGCCAGAACCAACCTCAGCCTTTCTCTTGCTGCCTTTCCCACCTTTCTGCAGCTTGGCAATTTTGGCCTCAAGCTTCTCAGAGAACAGCTTCATTATAGAAGATCCTGGAAGGTCTGAGCCAGAACAATTAGGTAGATCAGGGAAAGAAGGAAGGAAGATACCAAGAGCTCATGGAGAAAAGGAGATTACCATCTACTTCTTTAGGTCTAACGCAGAGATGGGAGACGGGGCCTTTATTGATACCTCAGGTAGACTAAGTCCCCTCTCAACTAGGACATGGAATTGGATGAGCTCGAAATACCTTCTCGAAGTACACTTCGCCAGTCTCAGCTTCACCCCTTCGTCCTCTACGCTGAGCTCAAGTTTGGTACCTGAAAGCGGCATAAGCAGAGCAGGTTTAGAAACCTATGATTCTCAGAGCAAAACTCAGTTAATTCAGGCAATGACTCACCCAAGTTCTCTGGATAAGACTAAGCCCTAGGGATACCTAGAGTATCCATCTTACCAGCAGGGTTATACTCCCAGTTTGTGCCTCCAACAAAAAAGAAGTATTCTTTCCAGTACTTGTGGGAGGTCGGGATATTAGAAATAAGCTGCTTAGCATTGGCCCGCTTGGAGGCATACAAGAAGCCTTCTGACGAGGTCAGTTTGACGTTGAAGAAGTCCAGGAATAGGGGAGGAGAAGGAACCTTGAGTTTTAGGTCCTTGAAGAGGACCATGAGACCTACCAAGACACCCCAGAAGTTAGAAGAAAGCTAAGAGGGGCATACATTAAAATACTACAGAACATTCTTGAAGAAGGGATGTAGAGGAAAGCGAAGGCCATTCTCAAAGGCAGCCTCGAAGAAGCAGACCTTTTTGTGAACTTGAGCAACGTAGGGTGTAAAACTGTCTAGGCACAAGGGTTGGACACCAGAAGGAAAACAATAGGGGTCACTAAATATCCTTAGGAGTGAAGGGTCAACTTTACTAGGTCCTATGAGCTCTGCTTACTTAAGGGCAGCCCCTAGATATGACGAGCCATTGGAAAGCCCAACCCCACTGACCTTACCGTTGCCTTTGGTAGGCTTGGGGGCATAGGGACAGATGATGAGGGGAGCTTCTTGGCGTCAGCTTCGGGGTTGAGGGCATCGACACCAGGGAAGTTGTCGATCTCCTCACCCACTTCCCCTAATTCGACCTTCTCTTCAGCAAACCTGCCTCCTAAAAGAGATACAAAGGAACGAGTAGCTTCAGAGGAGGCAAACATGATAGGGCAAGAGAAGGGAAGATTGAAAAGGCGATAAGGAAAGGGAACGCTGGTCAGACACTCCTTAATGACTCTGAGGTCAATACAGTAACTGCCAACACCAAGGATTCTCACAATGGAACCCCAATCTACGAAGTAGGGATAGGGAGATAGATAGAGGTCACGATTCCAGAAGTAAAAGAACCGGTAAGCCCAGAAACGCAACAACCACCTCGAATCCGAGGGATCTAGAACGAGAAAAGGTGAAAGGGTGCAGGAAAGCATACCTAGCTTGAAGAAAGCAACGAGCAACAGCCCAAAGCCAAATCAAAGGAAGGAAGCACTGTGAATCCTTGGACTGAACACGGGAAACTTAACTTCGAGTCAAGAATCATAAGGCCCCCAACAAGGAAATCTGAAAATGTCAAAGAGAAGTGAAACCAAAGAACAAAGGAAGAAGATGAACAGTAGGAAGGCGACTTTGATAGCCGTTTGATCCTTTAAAGCTCGAGGGACATGAACTGAAACGTGCGGGAGAATTGAGAGACTCATGATTATCAGGAACAGTGAAGGCATTATGAACGTGCAAATTAAAGTTAGCCACGTGCTGGTCTAGCTCAGCCCCTGCCCAAGCTCACTTGAGCTAAGGACTGGGGCAACTGATGATACCAAAAATAATTCTACATAAAATCTCAGACCTCTAGGTCAGGTCAGGAGGTCAGCCAAGGCAAAAGAGCTCAGAGAACTGAATCTCAGCTCCATTCAAAAGGGATAATAATAGGAATGGCATGGGAACAGCCGGATAGACAACAAGCATCCCCAAAATATAGGGAATGAGAGCGGAAAGCTATAATCAAGGCAAAAAACTCTAAACTAGCCAAGTGCTTCTCCAAAAAATCAAGAAAAATCTCACAGATGAAAGACAAGGATCTCGTTGTAGACTCCTTAGAACTAGGATTCAGTCTATATATGCTGAACGATGCCTCCATTGAGGGGCAGAAGGACACAAAAAAAGAGAGAGATCTTAGAGGTATAAACATCTGTTTTGTAATTTAAGTCATCAATAAAGACAAGTGGGCAAGGGCCTCCATTAAAGAGTGGACTAGTCAAGCTCTACAGCTGGTGAACCACTATATTTCTTCTGTGTAGTGACCTCCATACTTAAAACCAGCCCTCACCCTCATAAATCATTCCATGAGCCTTGCAGCTCTGATCTCCCCATAATATTACATTCGTTGACTTTGCTCATCCACCAAAAAATTACACCGTCAGTCAAACACTACTGCAAAGATAAAACATAGCCACCCATCTAAAGAAAACTATATCTATTTCAACAGCAACGACCAATGGAAATATAGAGCCACTAACTTTATTCATTAGCTGAACTCATGCACTTTTAAGAATGTGATTTCTCGAAAAGATGGCAAGCCACTTAAGGACCACCAGGAATTTTAGAGCATGTCATGAATTACAGAGTCTGAATCGATACTCACCATTGCTGGCTGACGAAAAAGGTGCTCTAATGCCATCCAATGCAGACAATACTAAAAACAATTGAAATAATAGATTTTTAACAAATACATAAAAGTAAAAAAAAATGGAAACAACATGAACAACGTAAAAAATATTGAAAGGAAAACCCAAAAAAAAATGGTTATACCAACATGTAGGACAAGTTAAAGGTTGACACACCTGATATTGCATGAGTAAGTATACCATCACCAATTAGCATGCACATGCCTAATATTGCTTTAAAAAGCAAGACCATCCTGGCAACCATGCTTTTTTCAAAAAATTTATCGAGACGACTTTTATTTCCAGAGCTCTCATAAGGATTAGCACACAAAATGCTTGAGGTTGAATCTGTGTGCGGATGAAAGAATTCCAATGTTCATATTCCTACAAAGTAATGAATACAACACAAATGTTCCACCTGCGATAAATCAATCTCAACAAATCAAGAATTCAAGGACAAAAGCTATGGAATTGAGGCCAATTAAGGTGAAAAGTTGTAGTTATATAAAGGGGTCAATAAATTCTGATAATCATCTTACTATTAAACTTGGGCATGTGGAAGGTTGAATGTGTTGAAAATAGTTATTTGGAACGACTATACTACAACCGATCAAATAGCTAGACTATCTCGGCCGAGCTAAAATTGGCCCGAACTAACAAAATATAAAACTCGGCCGCACAGACAACTAGGTTATTCGAGCTGAGCTAAAGTTAGTCCATCCAAATAGAGCAAGTAGCTAGGCTATCCGGGAAGAGCTAAAATTGGACCGACCTAACAAAGGATAAAACTCGACCGAACAGATAGCTTGGTTGTCCTGACCAAGCAGAGGATAAGATCCGACTGAGCTATCATCAAATAGCTACCGAGCTGATCAGAAAGCTCGGAAAGGAAGGATTGAACTCGGTGCTCGTCACAACCGAGTTATTCAAATAGTGAACGTGACACTAAAAAGATGCTTATAATTCAGGCATTCTAATTAAGCTAATGAGCTTAATTATAGACCAAGAGAATTGTCAGAGAGATTTCAGTAGCTTCTCAAATGGAATCGCTTAATTGAACGGATGTGTGCCACCTTGAATCAAAAATCATGGAAACCCTAACTGAACAGCAGACTATAAAAAACAATAGGAGCCAAGGCAAAATGTACTCTGAACTTTCCTTGCCTTCTTGCAATTTATTTAGTACCATTTATTCACTTAAGCATCAGAGTTTCTTCGATTGAAGCATTTCGATCTTGGACAGTTTGTTCGTTTTGTAGGTGAGAGAAGACTGGGAGATCAAGTTCAGAAGCACATCAACCTTTCAATTCCTGTAGGAGGTACTCTCAATTTTTTTCCTCTTACAAGTGAAATTAGGGTTTGAAAGACATTAAATATGAAGGATAAGCATGATATAATTATATTTTTAATGACAAAGTTGGAAAAAAATTATTTTTCAAGGATTATGCTATTTTAAAGTAGTATAGATTAGGCCATTCTGATTCTAGCAATACATATTCAATTGGCATCCTAGAAGCATATAAAGATCACCTACTTATGCTTTCTTTTACCGTTAAAACTATTCTTAAGTTATCTTTACCATAATCCAATGATAACTGTTTTAACCTTTTGTCTTCCATACTAAATAAGCTTCTCTCAGTAAAACTCCCTTATAACTTTTAGATTTCTAGAGTACCACTTCTCTACTAAGTTACGAAACATGCATGAAGAAGTAGAGCGCTCACTGGTGAGGTGGTGGTAAAGAGGTGTCATTCAAGGTTAGTCTCACTTTCAATCCGAAGGAACCATCCAAAGTGTAATACTAGTAATCTTTTGATTTTTATGAGTTGCTTCCCCCATTTTTTTTACAATTCTATTTTATATTCCGTGATTTTTTATGTTTAAAATCCCAGATGGAGCTCCATTTTAAAGTCTCTCCCATGATTAGACCTATCATTATCAATGGTACCAATATGCCCGCCAGCCATATATATTATTTTTTCAAACTTTAGTGTACGTAATATTATGGATGTATTCGTAGGTGTAAATGCAATGTCATTTTAGGGTTTAAATAGTATTAGTGATTAGTTAAGAATTTGAAGTGTTTATGGTTTAAGTTTTGGGAATCATGAATTTTTTATTTCTTGTACATTGGTTTTTCTACATTATAGTAGGTTGTTTGTTAGAGTAATATTGATACTTTTCTATAGCTTTAGGGAATTAAATTAGAAAATTGAAAAGCTAAATATGAAATTCATAAAGAGTTTGTTTATTGAAATTAACCTGATATTTTTTCAATTTCAATTTTTTTTATTTGCTTATACGCATATGGTGTTCGAATCAATCCTTAGCAAAGTACATGCATTTTAGTTTTTACCATTTTTTTGATTGGTACCATGCTTTTTTTGTCCAACTGCCTTTTTTTTTTTTTTTGGAATTTTTATGTAAATATAAAAGTATCAATATGCGGATGCACTACATATGTTTAAAATAGATCAAGTGTTTGTGCTAAATTTATTTTAAATAACATGAATACATTTGCCAATTATATTCTGCATATCCTAATAGTTGTAGTGGCTATTAAAGCCTTTTCTCTAATCGGTTGAATGAAATAAGTAACTTGAGAGCAGTTGTACGTAAATTTGGAGGGAAGTTTGACTCTCAATTTTTGAGTAACCCGCATTAGATGCAAAATGTTCTCTTTTTTTTTCAATAGTAAATTTATAGAATTTTTATATTTACCCTCCATCACATATGCTAGGAAGTAAAATAATGATGGAATGTGAGTTTGTGACGCCCTGAAAATCAGGGTCCTTTGTTAAATCGCTCATTATCCATCAACCTATGAAATACCAGTGGATATCGTGTAACTTGATATCACACCGTTATGCCTCATTTACTGAGATCCATAATTTAACAAAATTTGGGCAGAATCTCCTTTGTACAGGGTGCTCTATCCAAAAT
This sequence comes from Ilex asprella, assembly GCA_023539305.1. Classification (NCBI taxonomy): domain Eukaryota; kingdom Viridiplantae; phylum Streptophyta; class Magnoliopsida; order Aquifoliales; family Aquifoliaceae; genus Ilex; species Ilex asprella. The sequence continues at coordinate 6,031,627 of CM042198.1, forward strand.
GCTACAAGTTCAAATGGTACAACATTGACCACACCGGGTCTATTTTTCCATACTCATATAACAACATTGAATCACATGACCTATCCAAGGTCAAAAATACATCAAACATAGTAATACAAGTTCAAATTTTAATTCTTTTACATACATTATATTCCCAAAAGCTAACTTTCCAAATATTTTACAAAAATGGATTAAAAGCCACAAGTCGGCCTTTCTTCATCCTTGAGACCCCAGATACAAGCCGTCCACCGGTGTACAACCTGTACCTAAAATATTTTCCCATAAAGGAAAAGCCACGCTCAATAGGATATCTCCTAAATAGGTCACTTCCCAACCTAAGTGCATATAAAATGTTCACATGCAACATTCAACGAGCGACAAAACATTCCAATCTAGAATATGCAATTCAATGTTAAAAATCACCATACCATGTTGTGAAATGAGGTGAATTCACTCATGCACTTCAACCTAAGCCCTCCCCGACTCCCACAACATAATGCAATGCTAATGTGTAAAAATCCTGTAAACCCCCACGTGTTTATATGCATAGAGTGATATAATTGTTTATTAATTGGTTTACACATGATAGTATAGGTGATGTAATATTTGGGAAGTATTAAGCTTGATAATAGTAAATATTTAGCTAGAATTTAGTTTCGACTTGTAAAGAATTGAAAACATTTTCAATAGAACTTGTAGGTATTAAGATTTATATGAAAAACCTTGTTAGACATGTATGGGATGACCTTGAAATGGTTAGGAATGGATTGGAAATGAAAAATAGGTGAAGTAGGCAAATCTTGGCAGTGACTACCGGTAGAAGATTGTCCAGTGTACCCGAGCTACCGGTAGTCAACAGGTAGTGGAGTGCCAAGTTTACCCGAACTATCGGTAGTACCTACCGATAATCGAATGTCCAGTATACCCGAGCTACCGGTAGTCAACAGGTAGTTGAGTGTCCAATGTACCCGATCTACCAGTAGTAACTATCGGTAGTCGCTGTAGAAATTTAAAAATTTTAAGTCGCGAACAGACAGTTATTTCTCCACTATAAATACATTAGGACGCCTCCTTAGCCTCCATTTCACCACTTCTAAGCCTAGAAAACATAAGAGAGGAAGAAAGGAAGAGAAAAACAAAAGTTTAAAGAGTTGATTCATGATCAAAACCTAGCTTTCAAGAACACAAGGTAAGGGATTTCTTCTTTTTCTCTTTCATTGAGATTAGGGCTTATGTATTTATGTATTTTTTGCTCTAAATTTGATATATATGATATCAAATCATCATATCTTAGTCTTTTTGATAAAGATTACATGTTTCTAACAAAGTTAGAGTTGTATACCCATGAAATCCCTCTTTTGTTTGAAAAATCCTAGTTTTCAAGAGTGATGGGTTTTCCTCTTGAACTTTTCCTTTATTCTTGATTTTAAAACCATAGTGTTTTGTGTTGAGTAATTAAATGTCATGGTTGTGATCTCTTGCATTTGTCTTAGTTGGTTATTGAAAATGTCACATGCTTAATTTGAGAATTTTGAGATATGCTTGTAAATTGAGGAAATGGGTTTAGTATTGTGTGTCTTATGAGTGTAGGATGACCATGGGTGGCCTTTGATGAGATATCGTAGAGTGGATAGATGTTTTGCTTGCTCCGTGTGGGTTGACATTTTTCCTACCACTCGTAGTGGGATTAGTTCTTTGGTAAGACTAAACTACTATTGCTCACGGGGTATCGGAAAAAAGGGTTAGTATACTAATGTCTGGGTTGGATACGTCACTGCCATTGGTATGGCATACGCCCTTCCTAAAGGATGGACATCTTTGATAAGATTTGTGTGGGTGTGTGTGGGCTAGATATTACTCAATGTGTTGATTCTTGGGGCTTGGCTCGCATCATATTTGAGATACGTATACCTATGGTTATGGAATATTCAAGTTGTGGATTATTGAATTGTTGTGAAAAATAGTTTCCTACAAGAACTTGTGAAAATATGGGATTCCATAATGTCTTGTGAGAAAATGATTTAGATTTTGGGAAAATGGATATTTATTTGAAACTTGGTTTTTATTGTTCATTTAAATTACTGTTGCTACTCAAACTTGAGATCCATTCTAAAATGTCCCCGTTTTGCTTCAACAATTATATGTGCTATTTGTGAAATGAGACTGGCCCTTTTTATGCTTTTATAAACTTTGTTCGAATTTGAAAGGAATGTTGCTACGGAGCTTAGTGCTCACCCCCTACAAACTATATATTTTCAGATTATGTGCTAGAGGAAGAGATTAGAGCTGATGAACCAGTGCATTAGGAGGTTTAAATTGATGGGAATATGGATCCTGAGACGGATGTGTAGGGTTATATACCCTCATGTTCTATATTATTCCTTTTGTTCAAGAATAGGAGATCCTTTTGAGATAAGGTATATGTTAGTATTTTCTTATTCCGTTGCAAGTTTAATTTTAATTCTTTTGGGGATGTAAACGTCATAGCATGACTTATTCTTTTGGAATGATATTGTTAATGTTATATATGATGAATGAAATATTTTCTTATTGATGGATTTACTTAGTACTCTCATGATGTGAATGATGATTATCATGTAATGCCGTCCAAGGGGGTATTTGGGGCGTTACAGATTTTGGGATCAGAGCTTAGGCTTTAGGTCTTACATGGGAGCTGTAAGTTATGGATTACCACTAGGGAGATAGGATTAGGTTGAGCGAGATTGTTGATCTAAACTTTACACGAGTTGTATACTTGGGATTAAATTGACTATTTGGATGTCTGGTACTTCAAGGAACTAAATTGTGAATTGATGTGCACGATGGACAGAGGAAGAGAACTTGGACGTGGGCGTGGGTGTGGCGGTCAAGCAAATCCCCCACCACCACCACCCCTCGAAATCATGAATGGCATCTACCAATGCTTGAGGGAGTTAACAACTTTGGTACAACACCAAAATGGGAACAACAACCCCAATGGTGGGGCTCATCCATTAGCCCAAGTACCGGAAAACGGGAACGAGAATCAGAGGATAGTAGTCTTTCAAAAATTTCTACGCCAACAACCACCTACTTTCTAAGGAAGCTTTAACCCCTTGGATGCGGATAAATGGATCCACTGGGTTAAGAAGATTTGTGATGGTGTGGGAGCAACTGAGGATCTTTGGTTTAGCTTGGCTATTTATCTATTAGAGCGGGAGGCAGACCACTAGTGGGAATCAGTGAAGAGAAGGAAGAACACGGATGTTCTCACTTGGGAAGAGTTCGACCAAATATTTCAAGACAAGTACTTTTCAGAATCAGTCAGAGACCGGATGAAGATTGATTTTCTTGCTCTAGGATAGGATAGCATGACCATGGCCGAGTACGAGGGGAGGTTTGATGAGCTATCCCGTTATGCTACGAAGTTTATAGCTACTGAGGTAGACAGGGCTAAGCGCTTTGAGCAAGGACTGAGGCCGGTCATCTAGGAGACGTTGGTTGCTCTCAAGATCATGGAGTATGGGGACCTGGTGGGCAGAGCTATAATAGTAGACAGAGACATAGAGGATAGCCAGTGGCGACAGGGCTTCACGAGTGGAGGCCCGATCCGGACCGCTGCTAGCAGTAGCGGGGTACAACAGGCGACACCATACCACAGCTAGATTAGGCAAGTGGACAAGGGCTTTTGACGGCCTGAGGAGATGGAGTTGTTCAGACTAGAAAAAGCACTGATCCGTGTCAATGCTTTGCATGTGGAGAGTTTGGGCACTTCAAGCATAGATGCCCTACGTTTCCACCAAGAACAAATCAAGCAACCGGGTAGGTACCAGCAAACAGGCCACCTCTACAAAGGCCAGCCCAACAGAGATAGTTACAAGCTCAAGCCCCTGGAAACGCCAATCAAGGAAGGATTTTTGCTTTGACTCAACCAGAGGAAGACGTTTCCAATGTCGTAGTGGAAGATATTGTGCTTCTTTATAATTTTTGGGCCCGAATCTTATTTGACCACAGTGCTACACATTCATTCATACACACGAAATATGCACTTAATCTGGGTTTGGATTTTGGGAAACTTGAGCATGCTTTGAACATTGATATACTGACAGGAGAACATTTGGATACAACTAGGGTGTGTAGAGGATGTGTGCTTCGCATTGGGGATGTAACACCCCAAAATACCCCCTGGAC
>CM042198.1:6035896-6051230 GCA_023539305.1 Ilex asprella
TGGTTCATGGGGGCGTTCGAACGTTAACCACCGTTCGAATGGTGATGTTGTCCTCAAGCTTATCCACCTTTGTTCCTTAAAGTGCTGCAGTTACACTTAAATGTTGTATTTGAAATTCTTAATGCTTTTTCTCACTTTAGCATATGAAACATCACCCTTTAAACTCCATCAAAGTATAATTAGTCCAAAAGAAGCACAATGAAATGTTATAATTGAGTACCAATCAGAGTCTCCTTTGTATGGGAAACTATACCCAAAATGCAACATGTGCAATTATATAAACATATGAACCATCTAAGGCCCAATATAAAACAATGACCACACCGGGTCCATTTATGCATCAACCATAGTTAAAGTTCAATTTACAACTCTTTTGCACATATTAAATGCCCCAAAAACTAACTTACAAGTCTAGTTTTACAACAAAATGGATTAAAAGCCACAAGGCGACGTTTCTTCAACCATGGGGCCCCGATTGTGAGCTGTCCGTTGGCGCATAACCCGCACCTGAATTGTTTCCCGTATAGGGTGAGCCAACGTCCAGTAGAGTACCTCCTACAAAAGCTACTACCCATCTTAGATGCATATGCAATATGTATATGCAACAAATAATATTTAAAAATCATTCCATACAAGAATATACATTCAATGATGAAATGCAACCATGTCATGCCATGAAATGAGAAAACACACACTCATGCACTTAAACCCCAAGTCCTCATCGAGTCCAACAACACAATGCAATACCAATGTGTAATGACACGTCTTCAACGGAAATACATTCAATGATCTCTCTAAATAAAAATCATGAGTTTTATAAATCTGGTCATTATTGGATGGTACTCATGGAATGTGTACTTTTTTATAAATTAAAATCTTTTGGCTTTGTTGGGCAACGGATCTCCAAAATCACACCACCGGCTCCGTGGGCCAACACTTTTATGGAATTTCACCCCGGGAAGTGTATGAACCAAGTGGCCAGGCCTTGCACTGGAGGGAGAGTCTAGCCTTGCTTGCTATGTCTGACACAAGTTTTCATTCATGCACCCATGCAACTCAAAGGACATCTTTGATCCACTTTCCCCAAGCCCGCATACCAACCACCGAACAAGGTGTTGGATTAATCATGCATATCACACACACCCACACCCATGACTTATACCCATGAATGTGAAGCCTCAATGCACAACAATACAATATTCAATATGCTATGAATGAAATATGAACAATCTCAACACATTTCACATATCCAATGGCAAAATTATATCATAAGCATATAACTCCCGTAATGTTAATATAACACAAGCATGAATATACATCGACAATTTTCATAACACAATTCCAAGCATGTTATCACAATTTTTATGCTAATAACACACTTAATCACAAAGGCACAATATAACACAAAACAGCCCATGTGATAGCCCACATAACGACCCTTATATAAGCCACAAAATAACCCCTATACAAGCCACCAAAATAGGCCCTATATAGTCCATAAAACCAACCCCTATATAGGACATAAAATAGTCCAAAAACAGCCCCTTAAATAGGCCATTTATCAGTCCAAAAATAGCCCCTTACACAAGCCATTAAACAGTCCAAAAACAGCCCTAAGCCATCTACAAAACATCACGTAAACGACGCACAAAACAGCCCGTAAATGGTGCACAAAATAGTCCGTATTTCAGTCCAAAATATAGTCACATAACAGTCCATATTTTAACCCAAAATAGTCCATAAAATTCGTCCCAAAACAGACCATAATCAGTCCAAAGCAGTCCATGAAATCAGTCCATAACAGTCCCTAAAATCAGCACCAAATCAGTGCACACAACAGCCCCTAAAACAGGCATAAAATAGTCCCTTAAACATGCATAAAATAGTCCCTTAAATAGGCACAAAATAGCCCCTTAAACAGGAAAAAAATAGCCCCTTAAACAGACACTAAACAACCCATAATTCAGCCAAAAAAAGAGGCCATATAACAGCCCCTTAAGGTAGGAGTAAACCAAAGTAGGAAGAACCCTGCATCACTTGAGGTGTAGAACTTCAAGAACACCAACCCCAAGCCAAAAAATCTTAATTTTCCCCAAAATCTCATCTTGGATCTTCAGTGAAATTCCTCGTTTTTGGTGTGGTTGCGTAGCCCTCGTCGCGTAGACGAACTTTAGATGCATATGCAATGTGTATATGTAATAAACAATATTGAACAATCATTACATACAAGAATATGCATTCAATGTTGGAATGTAACCATGTCATACCATGAAATGAGAAGATACTCACTCATGCACTTAAACCCAAGTCTTCACCAACTCCCACAACTTAATGCAATGCCAATGTGTAATGACCCGTCTTCAACGAAAATACGTCCAATGATCGCTTTGAATAAAAATCATGAGTTTATTGGATGGTACTCATTGAAAGAATATTTTTTATAAATTAAAATCTTGTGTCTTTGTTGGGCAACGGATCTCCAAAATCACACCGCCGACTCCGTGGGCGCTACACTTTTGCGAAATTTCACCACGGGAAGTGTATCATCCAAGTGGTCGATCCTTGCACCTGAGGAAGAGTCTAGCCCTGCTTGCTATACCCAACATAAGTTTTCTTCCATGCACCCATGCGACTCAAAGGGGATCTTCGATCCACTTTTCCCAGCCCGCATACCAACCACCAAACAAGGTGTTGGATTAACCATGCTGATCACACACCCACACTCAAGACTTATACCCATGAATATGATGCCTCTATACACAACGATACAATATTCAATATGTTATGAATGACATATGAACAATCTCAACACATTTCACATATCCCATGGAAAAATTATATCATAAGCGTATAACTCACATAATGTTAATATAACACAAGCATGGATATACATCGACAATTTTTAAAACACAATTCCAAGCATGTTATCACAATTTTTTTGTTAATAACACAATTAATCACAAAGGCACAATATAACACAAAACAACCCAAGTGATAGCCCACATAATGACCCTTATATAAACCACAAAATAACTCATATATAAGCCACCAAAACAGCCCCTATATAGTCCATAAAACCAACCCCTATATAGGCCATAAAACAATCCAAAATAGCCCCTTAAATAGGCCATTAATCAGTCCAAAAATAGTCCCTTATGCATGCCATTAAAAAGTCCAAAAACAGCCCCAAGCTGTGTACAAAACAGCCCGTATACGGCACATAAAATAGCCCTTAAATGGCGCACAAAATAGCCCATATTTCAGTCCAAAATACAGTCACATAACAGTCCATATTTCAATCCAAAACAGTCCATAAAATCCATCCCAAAAATGTCCATAAAATCAGTCCAAAATAGTCCATGAGATCAGTCCATAACAGTCCCTAAAATCAGCCCCAAATCAGTGCACACAACTGCCCCTAAGACTTGCGCAAAACAACCCCTTAAATAGGCATAAAACAGCCCCTTAAAAAGCCACTAAATAGCCCACAATTCAGCCAAAAAAGAGGCCATGTAACAAACCCTTAAGGTAGGAGTAAACCAAAGTAGGAAGAACCTTACCTCACATGAAGTGTAGAACTTCAAGAACACCAACCCCAAGCCAAAAAATCTTGATTTTCTCCAAAGTCTCCTCTTGGATCTTCAGTGAAATTCCTTGTTTTTGGTGTGGTTGCGTAGCCTCCTTCGCGTAGATGAACTTGAATTCTTGGCTTGAGTCGATCCGAGCGACGGAACTCTGGAAAATCGAAGAAGAAGCTTGAAGAATCAAGGTTTTCTCTCTTTTCTCTCTATGGCCAGCCAAAAAGGCCTGAACAATGGAATATTTCTGCTGAAATATCGCAGTTAAGACCCTATTTATTATTTTAAATGATCGGCCATGCCACACCACATGTCACTCACTTATTCGGGCTCGTTTTCGCTCTGAAACGATTTATTTGATCTCACTTTAAGTTCAAATTAATTTTATTTGAACCTTTATTCAATTACAAATAAGTTTTAAAATAATAATCTTTGGGGACCTTTAAAATGCCATTTTCCATGTAGTCGCCTCGAATGACGTGGAAAAATCTGACTATCTCAAAATTCGACGAAATTTGATAGAGTGACTAAATTTCGCGACGCGAATCCAACAGAGAACTCCGTTTCCTTTTCCGAGGTCTGGAACTTGAGTATTTTAAATATGCATTATAGTGGCAAATTACCATTTTGCCATTTTTTCAGAAAAATGTTAAATTTACCGGTGTTTTACATTCTTCCCCCTTAAAAGAATTTCATCCCTGAAATTCATACATACATACACTTACAGTCACATGCATATGCAACATTCGTTTAATATCAATTGACTATAAGAAAATACCTCCATCCTCAAATAAGAAAGGATAATTGGTACGTATAGTGTCTTCGCGTTCTCATGTTACCTCCTCCACTCCTCGGTGCTGCCACAACACCTTCACTAGCCTCACGATCTTGCCTCATAAAATCTGATCCTGGTTATCCACGAAGGTCCCATCCGCATCAACAACAAGCTCGACCCAATCCACCACATGAGTCAGATCTGGGGTAAATTTTTGGAGTACGGAGCATGGAATACTGCATGAATACTTGATAAATTTAGCGGTAACGCCAACCGGTAACCAACTGTACTCACCCTCTCGAATACCTCAAAGGGCACGATATACCTCGGCTATAACTTTCTTTGCTTTTCGAACTTGACCACTCATCTTTTGGGCACCACCTTTAAGAAGACATGATCTGCCACCTCAAACTATTGAAGTCGCCGCCGTTTATCGGCGTAACTCTTTTGTCGGCTCTAAGCCCTGAAAAAACACTTTCGTATGAAGTTCACCTTCTCCGAGGTGTCTCTAACCAATTATGGACCTGTAAAGGGTCTCTTTCCCACCTCCGTCTAACAAATTGGAGATCGACAAGGCCTCCTATATAGTGCCTCATAGGGTATCATCTGTATGCTCGCCTGATAACTATTGTTGTAAGAGAACTCCACTAAGGGCAAGTGCTCTTCCCAGCTACCCTTGAGATCTAGAATGCATACCCTTAGCATGTCTTCGAGAGTCTAGATGGTCCTCTTTGACTGACCGTCCATCTAGCAATGAAAAGTGGTGCTCATCATAAAAAATGAGTCATAAACCTAGGATCCCGATCCGATACTATAGATACGAGCATCCCATGCAACCTGATAATCTTCCGTATATACAATTTGCAGAATTCCTCCAGTGTGAGGGTCATCCGCACAGTCAAAAAGTGTGTCAACTTCGTAAGCCGGTCCACTATCACCCACACTACGTCATGTCCTCGCGATGTCTATTGTAAATGGGTCATAAATCCGTTGTGACATGCTCCCACTTCCACTCAACTACCTCCAAAGGCTGGAGTAATCCTACTGGTCTTTGGTGTTTAGCCTTCACTTGCTGACACATGAGACATCTACTGACAAAGTCACCAACTTGTTTCTTCATTCCACTCCAGTAAGACTGACGTTGAAGATCATGATACATCTTCATGCCACCGGGATGTACAGTAAAATGGGACCAATGAAATTCCCTAACAATCTCTTCTTTTAGATCCAGAGACTGGGGAACCACAATCCTTCCCCTATACCAAAGACTACCATCCGAGTGAATGGTTCAGCCCTCATAACTTGTCCTCCACCATACCCGATCCATGATGGACAATATCTCTGAGTTTCGCCCTTGGGACTCGATCACTCTGCTCAGTAGGGAAGGTGTAGCCATAAAACTTCCCAATGTATCCTAAGCCTACTCCATGTAGCGTAGCCCGAATTGTCCTATAGTCTCGAGCATCTACTACTCCCGGGAAGCTACACTAGCTAAAACTCTCCGTAACTTCCGGCTAAGTGCATCAGCCACCACATTTGCCTTAGCTGGATGGTAATACAAAGTGAAGTCATCGTCCTCTAGATACATCATCCACTTGCGTTGTGTCATGTTGAGGTCCCGCTGTGTAAAGATGTACTACAGACACTTGTGGTCCGAAAACACCTCGAACTGCTCACCATATAAATAGTGGCGCCAAGTCTTCAAAGCAAAGACAATGGCCACAAACTCCATATCATGATTAGGGTAGTTCTGCTTGTGATTCTTTAACTGCCAAGAACCATAAGCTACCACCCTTTCGGACAGCATCTGAACGCATCCAATTCTATCCTTAGAGGCATCACAATGCACCGTGTACCTAAGTCCACTTTTCAGGACTATCAAAAAAGGATCTAAAGTAAGCCTCTTATTCATATCCTAGAATTCCTTCTCACACGAGTCATTCCACTCAAACTTGACCTCATTCCGGGTCAACTTGGTCATAAGTGCAGCTAATCGAGAGAAGTCCTTAATGAACCTCCGATAATACCTTGCCAATCCCAAGAAACTATATATCTCGAAGACTGACTTTGACCTCTCCCAATTCATAACTGCCTCAACCTTTCCTGGGTCCACAGATACACCCAAAGCCGACACCACATGCCCTAAGAATTTTACCTCAGTAAGCCAAAATTCACACTTACTGAATTTTACATACAACTGATGGTCTCTAAAGGCTTGGGGAATAATCCTCAAGTGACCCTCATGCTCCTCCTTAGACTTGGAGTGGATCAAGATGTCGTCAACGAAGACCACAACGAACTGACCTAGGTAGGGTTGGAACACCCTATGCATGAGATCCATGAATGCCGCTGAAGCATTTGTCAATCCAAATGGCCCATATTGCATCATAAAAGTCGTCTTAGGGATATCCACCTCCCTAACCCTTAACTGATAGTAACCAGTGTGAAGATCTATTTTGGAGTAGACCTATGCCCCTTTCAATTGATCAAACAAATCGTCAATCCTCGGTAAAGGGTATCTATTCTTGATAGTAACCCAATTCAACCCTCGGTAGTCTATGCATAGCCGAAGAGTCTTGTCCTTCTTCTTGGAAAATAACACCTGAGCGCTCCAAGATGAGGTGCTTGGCCTAATAAAGCCCCTGTCCAACTATTCCTGTAATTGGACCTAAAGTTCTTGCAACTCAACAGGTGTCATTCTGTGCAGAGTCATAGAAATATGAGATGTACCATGGTGTAACTCAATCGTGAAGTCTACATCCTTATGTGGAGGTAATCTCAGTATTTCATCCGAAAAAACATCCTCATACTCACCAACCACCCCAGGTAGATCCAACTCCTATCTCATCTCGTCCTCCAAGGTAAGGCTTGCTAGCCAGCCCATCAACTGCCTGTACCATCTAGAGTCGTACACGGCTTAGGGTAAAGCATCGTGCTTATCTCCCTGAAACATGAAACAAATATTGTCTGGTGTGTAGGCAGTAACCCTCTTACGATCACAATCAATGACGACTTGGTGTGCTGTTAACCAGTCCATACCAAGGATGACATCAAAATCCGACATATCCATGACCCTAAGGTCTACGGCGAGTAAAATCTTTGAGATCTCTAGCTCACAACCCCGACATATCTGATCAATCCTCACCCTAACTCCTAGGGAGAACTTACATGCAATGGATCTTCCAAGGTTTCAACCTCTAAGTCCAAGTCTTTCACACAAGATGCTGAAAGGAATGAATGAGATGCACCAGAGTCAAATAGTACTCTTTCCTATAAACAAGAGAATAGAAATGTACCCTGGATAACCGACTAATCTGTCGGCTTTGTGTGAGGTGTGATGGCGTAAACACAGCCTTGGGTCCCCGAAGTCTGGGCCTGAGAGCCTTCTCCTTGGCCTTGATCCATGCCTTGGTCCATCTGGCCTACCTATGGAGTCTCCTCGTGGAAAGTGGTAAGGGTCTATGCAGTGCCCTGGTGCTCGTACTGGCTCCTTTGACCCATGGTGGGGTAAAGAGGAATAAATGGGTCATCGGCTGCCCCACTGAAGACTGGGATTAGGATGTCCCATAGCTCTGAGATCCCTATCGTTGAGGACAATCCTTCCTCACATGACCTAACTGATGGCAGAAATAATAAGTCTTCTGACCTGCCTGATAAGTGGTCCCAAAAATTCCCCTCCTTAGGAGAACCGACCTTGGCCTTGGCCTTGATAGCCACGACCCTGCCCTTGCTTGTTTTGTGGAGCAGAAGTCCTCTGTCTATTCCCTACACTAGAAGAAGAGGATTGTCCCTCCTTCTACTTGTCCTTAACACCCGCTTCTCGGATATTGTTTGCGTCCTCCACTTCTCTCTTGATGGCCATGGCGGTCTCAACCATCAAATCAAAGTCTTGCAGAAGAAGTCCCTTAATCATTCCTCGAATGGACAACTTTAGCCCATCCTCAAACTTTTGCACCTTGGCCATATCCGTGGCCGCGTAGTTATAAGAAAAACGGGCCAATTCCTTGAATTTAGCAACATATTCTAGCACGGTTATAATTCCCTATTTCAGATTTAGGAACTCCCGAGCTTTGGCTTGCCAAATAGACACCGGAAAATACTTGCCCATAAAAGCTCTCAGAATTCTCCCCAAGTCATGTCCTCCAAGTTCCTAGAGTCCTTTACCTAATCCCACCATAAATAGGATTCTCCTTCTAGCTAAAAAGTCACCAAAGTTATCTTGGTGACATCGGAGGTGATCTCCATAGCCCTCAAGACCTTATCCACTTGTCAAAACCAAAGGTTAGCCCCCATTGGATCCGCCCCTCTAATAATGACCGAAGGATTGTGTGCTTTGAACTTCTGGAGGTTACTTGATCCTCCTTGACCCACATTTGCACCAGTCTGTGCAATAGTAACATCTGTAGCACTAGCTTGTGCTATGGTAGCAGCAGCCTCACCGATAGCCTCCACAAAGGCTTGGTGATCAAAGACCAATGGTGGTTGGTTGTTCCACCCACCGCCTTGACGTCCTCGACCACATCCTCTTCCCCTTCCTCTATTTTTCATCTACACACATGTAAAATAACAACAAAGTCTCACATTGTTTCCCAAAATAGTGATCAAGTACAAACGTTGAGAATTTTCTCAATGTCCCCGTAGTAGAACGTGGGTCACATACTAGGAGACATTTACAAGTTGAACTATCCCGTTCATTCTTTTTTTAAACCCCCCAAGGTTATGTTTTTGAACCCTAGTGTTCCCTTTTTCCATATGCATTTCTATCATGCATATATATCACATAACACTAAGCACATAACATGTGACAATTAAAGCACATAATATGAAATGCATAATGAATGCCACGGTCTAGACCTGTGCCCATCAAGCCCTAGGTTTATCGTAAACCTAGGCTTTGATACCAAGCTGTGACACCCTAAAATTCGGAGGTCCGTTGATTACACATCAACCTGCAGATTACCCATAGATACCGAGTAACTCGATATCACGTTGTTATGCCCCATTTACCGGGATCCTTAATTTAACAAAAATTGGGCAAAGTCTCCTTTGTATAGGGAACTCTACCCAAAACGTAACCTATGCAATTATATAATCATATGACCCATCCGTGGTCCAATATAAAACAATGACCATGACCACTCTGGGTCCATTTATGCATCAACAATAGTTAAAGTTCAATTTACAACTCTTTTGCACATATTACATGCCCCAAAGACTAACTTACAAGTCTAGTTTTATAACAAAATGGATTAAAAGCCACAAATCGACTTTTCTTCAACCATGGGGTCCCGATTGTGAGCCATCCGCCGGCGCATAACCCCTCACCTGAAATATTTCCCGTATAGGGTGAGCCAACGACCAGTAAAGTACATCCTACAAAGGTCACTCCCCACCTTAGATGTATATGCAATGTGTATATGCAACAAACAATATTTAACAATTATTCCATACAAAAATATGCATTCAATGTTGGAATGCAATCATGTCATGTCATGAAATGAGATGATTCTCACTCATGCACTAAAACCCAAATCATCACCGACTCCCACAACACAATGCAATGCCAATGTGTAATGACCCATCTTCGACGGAAATACGTCCAATGATCGCTTTGAATAAAAATCATGAATTTTATAAATAAGGTCATTATTGGATGGTACTCATTGAATAAATTATTTTTTATAAACTAAAATCTCGTGTCTTTGTTGGGCAATGGATCACTGGAATCACACCGTCAGCTCTGTGGGTGTTACACTTTTGTAGAATTTCACCCCGGGAAGTGTATGAACCAAGTGACCGGGCTTTGCACCTGAGGGGGAGTCTAGCTCTGCTTGCTATACCTGACACAAGTTTTCTTCCATGGACCCATGTGACTCAAAGGGGATTTTCGATCCACTTTTTCCAAGCCCGCATACCAACCACCAAACAAGGTGTTGGATTAACCATGCGTATCACACACCCACACCCATGATTTAAACCCATGAATGTGATGCCTCTATGCACAACGATACAATGTTCAATATGCTATGAATGACATATGAACAATCTCAACACATTTCACATATCCTATGACAAAATTATATCATAAGCATATAACTCCTATAATATTAATAAAATACAAGCATGGATATACATCGACAATTTTCATAACACAATTTCCAGCACGTTATCACAATTTTTATGCCAATAACACACTTAATCACAAAGGCACAATATAACACAAAACAACCCAGGTGATAGCCCACATAACGGCCGTTATACAAGCCACAAAATAACCCCTACATATGCCACCAAAATAGGCCCTATATAGTCCATAAAATCAACCCCTATACAGGCCATTAAACAGTCCAAAAAGAGCCCCTTAAATAGGTCCTTAATCAGTCCAAAAATAGCCCCTTATACATGCCATTAAACAGTCCAAAAATAGCCCTTAAGCCGTGTACAAAACAGCCTGTAAATGGCGCACAAAACAGCCCATAAATGTTGCACAAAACAGCCGGTATTTCAGTCCAAAATACAGTCACATAACAATCCAAATTTCAACCCAATACAGTCCATAAAATCCCAAAATAGTCCATAAAATCAGTCCAAAGCAGTCCATGAAATCAATCCATAACAATCCCTAAAATCAGCCCAAAATCAGTGCAAAAAATAGCCCCTTAAACGGGCATAAAACTACCCCTTAAATAGGCACTAAAGAACCCACAATTCAGCCACAAAATAGGCCATGTAACAGCTCCTTAAGGCAGGAGTAAACCAAAGTTGGAAGACCTCACTTGAAGTGTAGAACTTCAAGAACACCAACCCCATGCCAAAAAATCTTGATTTTTTTCAAAGTCTCCTCTTAGATATTTGGTGAAATTTGTCATTTTTGGTGTGGTTGCGTAGCCCTCATCGCATAGACGAACTTTAATTCTTGGCTCGAGTCGATCTGAGAGACGGAACTCCTGGAAATTGAAAAAGAAGCTTAAAGAATCTTGATTTTCTCTCTTCTCTCTCTTTTCTCTCAATGGATGGCCAAAAAGGGCTAAACAATGGGATATTTCTGCTGAAATATCCCATTTAAGACCCTACTTATAATTTTAAATGCTTGGCCCATGCCGCGCCACCTGTCACTCGCTTATTCGGGTCCGTTTTTCACCACAAAATGATTTATTTGATCCCGGTTTAAGTTTAAATTAATTTTATTTGAACTTTTATTCAATTTAAAAGAAATTTTAAAATAATTATTTTTGGGACCTTTAAAATGTCATTCGCCACGCGAGCCTTGAACGACGTACAAAAATTTGACTATCTCAGAATTCAATGAAATTTGACAGGGTGACTAGATTTCGCAATGCGAATCCAACGACGAACTTTATTTCCTCATTCGAGGTCTAGAACGTGAGTATTTTAAATATGCATTATAGTGATGAATTACCATTTTGTCATTTTTTTAAACAAAATTCAAATTTACCCGGGTTTTATAATTTGTGTCTAACCAACACTAAAATTTAAAGAAATCATGATTTTGGTGCAAAATGGGCCATTTCTAGGAGAGGTCATGATTCTGGTACCAACCAGTCTTAACTTGAAAGGAAACACGATTCTGGTGAGAAAGACACTAATCATTTATATGGTACTATTTTGCCAAAAGAAAATAGGTTTTGGATGTGCAATGCACTTTGTTGTCCGAATTTGGTGTTGGCAACTTATGTGCAAGTATACACGATCAACAAGTAATAAAGTGATAAGTAGAGTATCGTTCCCACAGAGAATTATTGCTAATAAATTCCATGTACTAACTTTGTATCAATTCAATTTTATTTAAACAATTAGAATTGAACTATGAAGTGACTAATTTAAAACTATAGCCAGATTTAACAATCAAGGGTTGAATTTACTAGATAAAAGAAGTTAAGATTACAACTTCTCCAAATGCTTTGTATAAATCTTTCCTCTCTCTTTCCAGTAAATTGATCAAAATAAGTTGTTAACTGAGACTTCAAAATTATTTATCAAACTTCTTTCGATTGTTATATAAGCATATCTCTCCCAATTAAATTGCTATATTCCTATGAAAAATAAGTTGAAATAGATTCATTAAGTTCGAATTCTCATGAAAGTTACACACAACATGTAGGTATATTCCTATACTATACACAAACTCAGTTATTAAATCCTAAGAAGAATTAACTAGATGCATGTTATCATATTTAGATTTATCCCTAGAATTCATCTCCGAATTACATCTAGGGAATCAAATTAATTGTTGGCCAAACAATTATATATTAAGTACAAAATATGACAAACAACTCATATAAGATCAATAGAACTAGAAACGAGAGTAGATAAATTTAACAAAACATTAGGTTCCGTTGCAATCTTAATAAAAACTTAGTTCATAATGTAATTGAAAAACATCATTACCAAATTAAGACATTGTGATAGACCCTCAATTCTTTGGTAAGACATTGCTTTGATGCCAATTGCACTAACTAAATTAAAAGAACATGAATACCACGCCAACATTGAAAATAAAACAAGATTCTATTATCAGTTGCACCAATTTTAGGAGTCTACTTTACTTGGAAGAAGAAAAAATGCTTGAGGTGTCAATAACACCTAAATTGAGAGAGCACGCGACTCTCATGTCACATATTATTTTCCCAAAAGCAGACTGGATTCTCATGGAACTAGTACTAATTCTTAAAAAAGGACATGATATTCCAAAGGCACTTCTTCTGAGGAAGAACATTATTCGTGTCTAACCAACACTAAAATTTAAAGAAATCAAGATTTTGATGCGAAAATGGACCATTTCTAGGAGAGGTCATGATTCTGGTACCAACCGGTCTTAACTTGAAAGAAAACACGATTCTAGTGAGAAAGACACTAATCATTTCTATGATACTATTTTGCCAAAAGACAACAGGATTTGGATGTGTAACGCACTTAGTCTAAAAGAAAACCATGATTTTTGCAATCAAATTAGTGGGTCCTATTAGTATTCTAGATTCAACTTAACTAGTTCCAGAAGTAAAACTACTAAAGTAAACACGATTTTGGTATCCGCAACCCTTAATCTAAACGAAAGCATGAGTTGAGTGTTGGATAAAACATGGTTCAGATGTCAAGTGCACTAATTTTGAGCGAAAACATGAGTACGCCTTCAGGAGCTGTATTTCCAAAATGAAAAAGGAAGTCTCGTGTGTCAAATACTTAAACTTGAGAGAAAACATTATTCTGATGTCACAATTACTAGTTCTGAGGGATGAGTAATTTTGGTTTCTATGTCAATATTTTCAAAAAGAACACATGATTCTAGTGTGCATTGCACAGAAGAGAAAAATGCATTTGGAGTCAAATGTGTAAGATAAAAGGTGTAAGAGAAAAGTGCATTTGAAGTCTAATGTGTAAGATAAAAGGTGTAACAGAAAAGTGCATTTGGAGTCAAATATTTTGAAAAGAAAGATGACTCTAGGATCAACACCACTAGTCCATTATGAACAACTAACGATGGAAAAAAGATTCTTGTGCCAAATACATCACTTGTAAGATAAAATACAATTTTGCTGTCAACGACACTGATTCTTGGACAAAACTTTATTGTGATGTCAAATGTGTTACTTCTGGGGAAATGCACGACTTCTAGAGTCAACTAAAATATATCTTAAGAGAAAAAAAATACTCACGTGTCAAATGATAAAATGTGAGAGAACACGATTCCCTTGTCACTTACCCTCAAGTCTTTGGTAAGACATTACTTAGATGCAAAATTCACTAACTTAATAAAAGAACATGAATGCCACACCTACATCGAAATTAAAACAAGATTCTATTGTCAAATGCACCAATTTTAGAAGTCTACTTAACTTGGAAGAAGAAAAAGTGCTTCATGTGTCAATAACGCCAAAATTGAGGGAGGATGCGACTCTCGTGTCAAATATTATTTTCCCAAAAGAAGACAAGATTCTCTTGCTTCTAGCACTAATTCCTAAAAAATGACATGGAACTATTTCCAAAAGCACATCTTCTAAGGAAAAGCATCATTTGTGTCTAACCAATACTAAAATTTTAAGAAATCAAGATTTTGGTGAGAAATGGACCATTTCTAGGAGAAGTCAAGATTCTAGTACCAACGGGTCTTAACTTGAAGGAAAACACGATTCTAGTGAGAAAGACACTAATCACTTCTACGGTACTGTTTAGCCAAAAGAAAATAGGCTATGGATGTGTAACGCACTTAGTCTAAAAGAAAACCATGATTTTTGCTTTCAAATTAGTGGGTCCTAATAGTAATCTAGATTCTACTTCACTTGTTCCAGAAGAAAAACTATAAACACAAACATGATTTTGGAATCATGAACCCGCAATCTAAACGAAAGCAAGATTTGAGTGTTGGATAAAACATGGTTTTGATGTCAAGTGCACTAATTTTGAGCAAAAATATGAGTACCCCTTCAAGGGCAGTATTTTTGGAAAGCAAAAGGAAGTCTCATGTGTCAAAGACTTAAACTTGAGACAAAACATTATTCATGCGTTACCAACAATCAATTCTTGGGCATGAAAATATTCGGGCGACAAATGCACTAACTCTACGAGAAAAAACATTATTAATTAACTACAACATGAGAACTGAAAGAAAACTAGATTCGAGGGTCAAATGCACTGATATAAAGGGAAAAACATCCTACCAGTATAATGGCAACATATAAACTTAAAAAACATGCACACACACACACACACAAATCCGATGTCAAAGACTAATTCTTGGGGAGAAAGTGTTTCAAAAGACACTAAAACTTCAAAAACACTAGAGTCTGGTTTGAAGTACAATTTTTTTAAGGAAGATAAGATTCTTTACCTGTAGCACAAATTATTAATAGATAAAATGACACAAATGAAATATGCACATCTTCTTAGATTGAACATTATTCCTTTGTAAGGGACACTAATACTAAAATGGATAAATTCTTAGAGATGTCAAGATCGTGGTATC
>CM042198.1:6059572-6077515 GCA_023539305.1 Ilex asprella
TTTTCTTGGTTTTCTCTCTTCTTTTTCATTCAAAATTTGAATTCAACGCCATTCATCCCTTTCTGATTTTCCTCACCACATTTCCCTTTCTTCATCATTAATCATGGTCAGTTTCAAAAAAGCCAAAGTCTGGTAATTGTAATTATTTTGCAATGACTTGGTAAAACATGTGACATGAAAATGAATTTTATATTAAGGCTCAATCACGTCATTAGGGATAAATTTTTCATAAGAAAAAGGCAAAGGCTCAATGCCATTTAAAGATGGCCTAAGACCATCTCTAGATAAGCATGGGGAGGCATATTGGCATTTTGAGACAAAGTCAATCAACTATCCATATGCACTCTAACCAAAAAAACATAATGAGATTATTGAATAGATCTTGGATTTGAAAATTGTTCTTTGAGTAAATGTAAATTCCCTCCAACGAGGATTGACACTAAAGCTCACATGGGTACTTACTTCATCTCCACATTTAAGGTGCACTATGGTTGAGTTCGAATGAAAACACGAATGTGAAACTTTGGCATAGGATAAACTTTTATGGTGTACTCATGTCTTCAAAGTTCAAAATGAAGATCATGCAATCACTGACCCCATAATAATTTGAATAGGGGAATATGGTTCAACATTCATATACTTTTCACAAAAAAAATTAAAATATTTCACATATTTCCAACTATTGTATATGAAAATTGGTAGAATATGTAAATGATGCATTTCACCACAAAATATTATTGTCAATAAATCAACAAAAATTGGTGTATCATACAAATGTTGCACCTCACCCCCTAACTTGAACTACACATTATCCTCAATGAGATATGCAATGAGGTAATGTAATTTAAAAGACAAGAAGGGTAAGAGAACACCTTGCAATGAGCTTTAACAAAAAAAAAACACTATCTACACACATGAAGAATGAACACTATGTAAAGATGAAAGCAAGTAAACAATTTAACTTGTAAAGTAAAGAAGAAAGGAAAAAAACTGTACACTAATATTTACTTGAATAGTTATGTCTCAACAACATCCGGATAGACCGGATCCACCAATTCCTCCTCCACTCCTTGAATTTCAAAACCCTCGAAGAATGATTTAAGTTTTTGGCCATTGAACTTGAATGTTTTACCATCTTCAGGGTTTTTTATGTCCACGGCTCCATGTGGGTAGGCCACCTTGACAATGTAGTGGCCATCCCATCTTGATTGGAGTTTTCCTTGGAAAATGGAGAGGCAAGAATTATACAAGAACAATTTTTAGCCGGTGTCAAATGTCTTTCTCAAAATGTATTTTTCATGGAAAATTTTGGCTCTTTGTGTATTCTAGAGCTCTCGTATGTATCTCTACGAATTTCCTCCAATTCATTTAACTCCAACTTCCTATGTTCCCCAACTAGTCTTAAGTTGAAATTCAAGGTTTTTATGGCTTAATATGCCTTGTGCTCCATCTCCACCTACAAGTGACAAGCCATGCAATAGACTAGCCGATAGGGAGACATACCAAGAATGGTCTTATAAGTAGTGCAGTAAGCTCTTAAGGCATCAGTCAACCAAAGTGACCAATCCTTTCAATTCGGGTTAACTGTTTTATCAAGTATGTTTTTTGTCTTCCTATTGTCTAACTCGGTTTGGCCATTAGTCTGTAGATGATAAGCAGTGGATACCTTGTGTGTTATGCCATATTTATTCATCAAATAAGTAAATGGTCTATTGGAAAAATGTGAGCTACCATCACTTGTCATTGCATGAGGTATCCCAAACCTAGAAAATATGTTTTCTTTTAAAAACTTGACCACGACTCGGTGGTCATTGGTCTTGATCGGGATTGCCTCTACCCACTTGGACGCGTAGTCCACTGACAATAGGATATAAAGGTAGCCAAAAGACATAGAAAATGGACCCATGAAATCGATGCCCTAAAAAAAAAAAATTTCAATGACAACCATGGGGGAGAGGAGTATCATGTTTCTGTGGGTCACACTTCCCAACCTTTAACACTTATCACATTGCTTACAAAATGAGACATAATCATTAATTAATGTGGGCCAATAAAAACCACTTTGTAAAATCTTAGTTTAAGTCTTCTTGGAAGAGAAGTGCCCATCACACGCTTTGGAATGATAGAAATATAGGAAATCCCATTGTTCATTTTTTGGTACACACCTCTTCATGACTTGATTAGGGCAATATTTGAACCGATACGGGTTGTCGAAGTAGAAGTATTTCATATCCGCCATGAATCTTCTCTTATCTTCTAGGCTCCAAAGTGGGGGTATTTGTCCTATGATTAGAAAATTGCAAATATCACCATACCACAGACAAATTGAATGGATAGAAAATAGATGCTCCTCAGGGAAAGAATCAGGGACAGGGATATGCTCTTCATCATCTTGGACAACAAGTCGTAACGAATGGTTCGCCACCACATTCTCGACTTCTTTTTTTTTCCTTGATGATTAGGTTGAATTCTTATAGAAAGAGGATCTACCTAATAAGTCTCGGTTTAGCTTCCCGTTTAGACAACAAATACTTCAAAGTAGAATGATCAGTGTAGACTACAATAGGTGAACCAATGATGTATGACCTAAATTTATCTAATGCAAACACTACATTAAGAAACTCTTTTTTGGTAGTGGTGTAATTCATTAGCACTTCATTTATAGTGTAACTAGCATAGTATATTACATGCGACCTTTTATCCTCCCTTTGACCTAGCACTGCACCGACTGCGTAATCACTTGCGTCGCACATGAGCTAAAATGGGAGTTCCTACTTGAGTGGTCGCATGATTGGAGGTCAGGTTAGCATACCTTTAAGTTTTTTGAAGGATGCCTCACAATCATCCAACCACACGAATGGGACATTCTTTGCTAACAAATTCGTCAAAAGTCTTGCCAATACACTAAAATCCTAAATGAAATGGCGATAAAAATTTGCATGGCCAAAAAATGACCTAATTTCCTTAACTACCCTTGGAGTGGGTAGGTTGAAAATTGCTTCCACTTTGGACTTTTTCACTTTGATTCCCTTTATGGACACAATTTGTCCAAGCACAATCGCTTGTGTTACCATGAAGTGACACTTCTTCTAGTTAAGCACCAAATTCTTCTCTTCGCATTTCTCTAAAACTTTCTCTAGATTCTCCAAACATCCTGCAAACGAGTCCCCAAACACTAAAAAGTCGTCCATGAAAATTTCCAATCTTTTTCACCATATCGTTGAATATCCCAATCATACATCTGTAAAAAGTTCCAGAGGAGTTGCACAAACCAAACGGCATTCGACGGTAGAAATATGTTCCAAAGAGGCATGTGAATTGACACCTCATGTCTCTTATTCACCTCTAAGCTCTCCACTTTATGGGACAATTTTGTTATCTTAGAAAACAAGTCTTCCTGGTCATGCAAGTTATACATCCCTCCTCCACTTGGTTGAATTCCCAGAGAGGACCATGACACATCGGTGGCATCCGTGATATCCTAAGATTGGACATTTTTTTGTCAATGTGTTAAAGTACTTAGAGCCTCATCGAGATCCTTATTTAAAAACTCTCCGTTGCACATCATGTCAATAAATTGTTGGTGGCTCGGTGTAATTCCTTCAAAAAAGAAACTAACCTATTGTCATGGTTTGAATTCATGATGTGTAATGGAGTGCAACAAATCCTTGCATCTATCCCAATACTGATAGAACTACTCATTTGGTTTTTTTGAAAATTTTTGAATTAGTTTCTTTAGAGCAGTTTTCTTGGGCACCGAAAAAAATTTGGTTAGAAATTTAGATAACATTTGTGCTCAAGAAATTATCGAGCGGGGTTTCAACGAGTTCAACCAAGTTTTTTAGTTGTCCTTGAGGAAAAAGGGAAATAATTTCATGCGTGCCATGTCTTCCATGACATGATTTGTAATGAATGTTCCAACTATTTCCCCAAATTCATTAATGTGTACATAAGGATTTTCTCATTCCACTCCATGGAATTGAGGAAGTAATTGGAACATGCCTGATTTAACTAGGAAGCCATGTGCTTGCATAGGTATAAATATGCATGAGGGGGAGGTGCTTCGGGTAGGTTGAAGATAATCTCTTATTGATCTCGCTTGAGGATCAATAAGGATTTTTTTTTCTCATTTCCTAGAGGGGGAATTGCATTCGGGGGTTTGGCACTCGAAGGTTGATTGGTATAGAATATTGCACATTATGCACCTCTATTGCATTCAATTTAACTTTTTTTGTGGTGAAATTTGGGGGGAACGACTTAAAATGGACAATTAATGAAGATTTGTTTGATTGTAGGTAAAGAGTGGGTAAGGTCATGTTTAGAGCTCCAAATCAAGTGTTCAAAGTCAATGGGAAAGAAAGGACCACTTGACGGATGGCTTGGGAGCTCAAGGGACCAAGGAAATTCTAAGACAAGTCAAAACCTACTTGCAGAAGACATGCACAACCTACTGGTAGAACCCATGCATGACCTATCGATAGAATATTCACAACCTAGTGGTAGAAAAGCTCACTGGAAAAATTCTAGCTTTGCCCCTGTAAGCACCTACCGGTAGAACATGCTCAAAACTTCCAAACACTTCTTCACCCCACTCCACCTACTTCAGGGGCCCACCTTTTGCCCTCTAAACCATGCCTTGATATGTTTGACACCCCATGATGATCTCCTAGCTCCTACATTTAGATTTGAAGCATGAGAGAGTTATAAGGCAAGAGGGAGAAGATGAGTGGTTAGAAAAGCATGGGAGGACCATGCTTTGACTAAAATTACTTGTTTAAGTGGACAACCTCTCTCAAATCATTCTAAGTCAGCCACTTAAGCTAAGAGAGAAGAGGATGGACAAAAATAGGATGGCTTACACCATTATTTAGATTTCATATACTTTTAGAGAGAGAGAGGCTCCAAGGGAGAAGATGATGTTTTAGAGAGTGAAGATGGGTTTTTACATTTTCCTTCACCATTTTCATTGTAATAAGCTCCATTTAACGTGAAATCTTTCCATTTTACACTCCAATCTCTTTTATTCAAGTTGTAATCAAGTTTAACTAAGTGTTCTTATCATTCATTTTGAAATTTGGGTATTTTCTTTTCAAGCTTTGCATTTTATGCATGAATGTTATTTCTTTTGTAGTTTAAACTTTCTTCTTCATTAATACAAGTGTATGTTTGATTTCACTACCATGTCTCTTCACTTCATGTTTGTTCTTGCCTTTATTATGAGTAACTAAACTTTTAGTTGGCGAATCCAAGAGGAATTTCGTCTTGGGTATGTGAAATCGACTCACTTCCATTCTTCCTCATAGTGTGAAGTGTTTAGTTTGACTAGGTTGAGTGCGGACGTGGTTGTGGGCTCTTGATACACCGTAGACTTGTCACAGGGTATGCTTTTGTCCAACACAACCATATCAATCCATCACTTCCTATGAATGAATCAAACACCAAGACACCATTGGTTGAATGAAATGAGTCAATTTGACATTCCCATTGGAATGGTCTCTATGGATTAGCCAACCTTGCTTTCTTGCATATTTTACAAAATCACAAACCATCAAACTTCAAATCACAAAGATTTTCCAATTTTCACTTTGTATAAATCATCCTTCAAAACACCGACCTTTCCTTCCCTGAGGAAATGACCTTAGAATACCTATTCCAAATTAAACACGAAATTACAAGACTCTCTCGATGCTGGGGGAGTAATTTTGCACACACAAATGCTTTGTTCAGACATATAATTTTTCCCACTTCTTGTATTGAACTCGAGGGAGAGTGACACTCACCAATCTCTATAAGCCATATATAAATAATTCGGGTTCGAGTTGGATGTCTAGGAAAATAATCAATTAGGGGTTTTGCACTCCCCCGCCCTTAAGTTTGTTAGCACCATCATCCCCAAAATTTTTTTCGGTATCCTCGAGTTGGTCTTGGTCCATATTCATATTTGGTCCTAGGGCACGTCTTACTAGTCTATTTTGATTATCACCTCCCTCACATGCAAAAACACTAATTACAATTGAAAATTTATACACTAATATGTATAAAGGCATAACATACCTCAGCCCGCGATGAGAATCACAGAACTTACCTCCATTGTCCCCAAATCACCTTCAAATTCGATGCTTAACCTTCTCCGACAATAGTGCCAAAAATGCTTGATGTCTTTACCTAACCTCCCACAAGAACCCGATTTGTTTGTGTATATGGCTTGTAGAATATGGTGAGTGTCACTCTCCTTTGACTTTGATGGGAGAAGTGGGAAAAATTATGTTTGGAGGAACAAAAAAATATGTTTGTGCAAAAGTGCTCACCCCAGCGTGGAGAGACTTGCAATGTCGTGTTTTACTTGGAATGAGTATTCCAATGTCGTCTCCTCAGGGAAGGCGAGGACGAGTGTTTTTGAAGGGTAATTTGTGAAAAAGTAAAAATGATAAATCTTGTAATTTGAAGTTTGGTGAGTTATGAGTTAAAAAATATGCATGAAAACAAGGTTGACTAATCCATAGAGGTCATTCCAATGGGAATCAAATCAAATCATTTCATTCAACCAATGGTGCCTCAGTGTTTGATTGATTCGTAGGAAGTGAGAGACTAATGTAGTTGTGTTGGACAAAATCATATCTCGTGACAAATCTACAGTGTATCAAAAGCCCACAACTACGTCCAAACTAAACCTAGTCAAACCAAACACTTTACACTACGAGGAAGAATGAAAGAGAGTCGATTTCACATACCCAAGAGGAAATCCCTCTTGGATTAGCCAACTAAAAGTTTAGCTATGTATGATAATAACAAGAACAAATATTAAGTAGAGAGCCATGGTAGTGGAATCAAACATAGACTTGTATTAATGTAATGGAAAGTTTAAACTACAAAAGAAGCCATTCATACCCAAAATGTAAAGTTTAAAGGAAAATAGGACCCAAATGTGGAAATGAACCACAAGAAACTTAGCTAAACGTGATTATAACTTGATTAAAAGAGATTAAAGTGTAAGAGGGAATTTTACATGTAAAATGGAGCTTGCTATAATGAAAATGGTGAAAAAAAATGTTAAACCCAACTTTCTCTCGCTAGAACTTCATCTCTACACTGGACATTTTCTCTCTAAAAGTATATATAAAATTGTGTGTAAGAGATGTATATTTTGGTCCATCCCCCTCTCTCTTAGCATGAGTGACTAACTTGGAGTCATTGGACAGAGGTTGTCCCCTAAAACCAGCAAAATCAGTCAAATCAGGGTCCTCCTATGCTTTTCTAACTACTCTATCTCTTCTTTCCATCCTCAATCCCTCATGCTTCTAATTTAAATGTATTGGTTTGGAGATCATCATGGGGTGTTAGAAATGTTAGAGCATGATTTAGATGATAAAAGGTAGGCCTCTGTAGTTGGTGGAGTCGTGTGGAGAAGTGTCTGAGCTTTCTGGGTATCTTCTATTGGTAGCATGTAGGTGACCTACTGGTAGATTATTTCCAGTAAGCTCTTCTACTGGTATATCTTGAGTCTTCTACTCGTAGGTCTTGCAGGGGGCACAAGCAACTAATTTTCAGTAGGCTCTTCTACCGGTATCTCTTGAGCCTTCTACCGGTAGGTCTTTACCTATTTTCTATTGGTAGGTCTTACATGGCTTCTACTAGTAGCTCTTCCATTGTCTTGGAATTCTTGGTTCCTTGATCTCCAGAGCCATTTGTCATGAGTTCTTTTCTTCCCTATTGACCTTGATCACTTGATGGGGTGTTTTATGCTTGATGAAAACCGTTGTAGTATATTCCCTAGTCTCCGCACATCACCCTCAAATGTGTATATATAGCTTGTGTGTCAAGGGAGTGTCACTCTCCCTTGGAATGATGTGGGAATAGGGCAACATAATGATGGAAATAAAATGTATAAAATGTATGAAATGTGTGAGTGAACAAAAGTGCTCCCCAAGCGCAAGGTGTCTTTTTGAGTGCTGTGTTTTAATTGGAAGAGTATTTCAAGGTCGTTTCCTCAGGGAAGGAAGGTGAGTTGTGTGAAGGTGATTTTGTCAAAAAGAGAAAGTGTTAAAACTTTTAGTTTGTGTTCTGGTGAGTGAAGTTGTTGCTAAAAATTTAATGAAAATAAGTGTTGGCTAATCCAAAGAGATCATTCCAATGGAATCCCAACTCAATTTGAAACCTTCCTCCAATGGTTCATAGATGAATGTTTGATTCATGGGAAGCTAGGGATTAAATGGTGGGGATCCAAGCTTAAACCTTGACCAGGCCTACGAAATATCAAAGACTCACCACCACATCCACTCTCAACCCAGTCAAACCGAACCACCGTACACCAAGTGGAGGAAAGAAGAAGAGTTGAAATGGAAAACCCAAGAAGAAGTCTCCCTTGAATTAGCTAACTAAAACTCTCGCTACTCATAATAAAAGACAAGACATGCATAATGTAAATAGACATAATTGAAATGAAGCATAAGACTTAAATTAATGCAACAAATCTTAAACTAAGAAGAAAAATATTCAAAACCCATTTTAAAGAATGAAATGAAGAAAACTTAAAGCAACAATGGTGTATTAAAGAACATGTAACTAAACTTGAAATAAATGAGATTAAAGTGCAAGGATTAAGGATTTCAAGCAATTTAAAGCTTACAACAATTGAAATGGAAGAAAAATGCAAGAACATAAGCACTATTCATCATCTTTCTAACTATTCTAAGCATAGGTAGCCAGCACTTTGAATATCTTGTGTAATGCTGAATATATGGTGAGAGAGTGATGCATTTTAGTCCATGGAGGGTCCACCAAGGTGTGTGCAGGCCTCCAAGCATGGGGAAGGTGAGTTGATGACTTTGTGCAGGATAGAAAGAGCTTAGCCTACAACCCACATGGCTGCCCTTTCTCTCCCATCCACATTAATTCCAATGTCTTCAAAGTCTTCAAGCATGGTGTAGGAGGTATGTAGATGTGTAAGGAAAGTCAGGGGGCAAGTAGGATAATCAATGGTGGGACCCCCAACCAAGTGGAGATGAGTTGTAGGCATTCTGGCACTTTTGGACAAGCGTACTGGTACTGCGTACCAGTACTCTTTAGCTATTGGAGTTTGAAGTACCAGTACTGCGTACCGGTACACTTTGTCCGCTTCAGACCAGTTTTTGTAGAATTACCATAACTTTTGATCCAACCGTTCAATTGAGCTGAAATTTTGAAAAAAATACATAAGGCATCCAAATCTACAACTTTTATATTTTTCACTTTTTCAGATTCAAAGTAGATCATGGTCAAAAATGGGAAAAACATTGGTACTCTGTCAAAATCCATCACTACAGTGTGTAAAACTTTCTGAATGCATTTTTTCTTCAATTCTTTACCTTCCAAGCCTCCTAATACTCGTCTAAAGTGTCCATATCTTCACCACTCTTTCACACGCAGTTGCAAGGTTATAAAATCCATCATTTAAGCTATAATTACCCGTAGCATAGAAAATTTAACATTAGCCATAATTTCGGATAACTCTAAGTACTTATATACAAAAGTTGAGTTAAAATGCATCTAATGAGGTTGTTAAATATGCAATATTATGTGCTTATTACTTTATGCATGCCCTTTGCAACCTATGACCTTCAATCAAACAAGTCTCGATTAATTATAAATTTGAATCCATTTACCTAAAATTACACTACAAAATAAGTCAAATTGGATGCAATGAAGATGCATAATATGGATATTCCACACTAATCAACAACCATGGCCATTGAGAGAAGTGGAAGACGCAAAGGGCATCTCGGAGGCGGGTGCTAAAGACAAGAAGAAGAAGGGTCAATCGTCTTCTTCTAGTTTGGGGAAGAAGCAAAAGACTTCAACCCAACAAGGGAATCAAGGGTAGGGCATCAAATATCAAGGCCAGTACGAAGGTCAATTCTCCCAAGGCGGGAGAAACTTCAGGGCTTTCTAAGTAGGCTAGAGGGCTCGTTTCATATGCCACCAACACGGTCATATGAAGTGGGATTGTCTTCAGAGCTAGGGATCCCAGAGTTATGGTGCATCTTAGTCCCAATCATCGGTGGGGCATCCTTAGACTTATTTCATTCCTCCCTAGCTCGTCGTGAGATAGGGAAACCAGTTTTAGTTCTAGAGTGCTACACATGCCCCTATTGTGTCACGAGCGGGGACTCCGCAATTAGGCTATATGGGCCAGGGTTTAGGTCGAGGACGAGGATAGGGTTTACAGGCTAGGACTTCAGGGACATAGGAGTAAGTCTACAACATCATACCTCAGACTGAGCTGGTGGATCAGTCGGTGATATAGGGTACATTCTTACTTTCTTGCCCATGGGCAAAAGTATTATTTGATTCTGGTGCATCACATTCATTTGCAGCTGCATCTTGTGTAAAGGATTTGGGCTTAGAGGTTAAGACCTTGGAAATCTATTGCATGTAAGTTCTTCTCTAGGAGTTAGAGTTTGTATTGATTAGATATATAAAGGGTGTGAGCTAGAAATATCAGGGATTCTGCTCACTATGGACCTTATGGTCATGGACATGTCAGAGTTTGATGTCATCCTCAGGATGGATTGGTTGGCGGCACTTAGAGTAATCGTTGATTATGATCGAAAGAGGGTCACTTCTTATACACCAAAGTGTGTTTATTTCAAGTTTTAGGGGAAAAAGCACAATGCCTTATCCCAACCCGTGTATGATTCCTGTTGGTATGGGTAGTTGATGGGTTGACTTGCGAGCCTTACACTTGAGGACAAGGTGAGATAGGTGATGAGTTTACCTTGGGTAGTTTATGAGTCTGCGAATGTTTTTCTAGACGAGTTACTTGGATTACCTCCATATCAGAATGTAGACTTCACCATTAAGTTACAACCGGGTGCATCCCTTATTTCTATGACTCCGTCATTAGACAAACTACCTCACCTTGAGGTGCTTTGGTGTTATTTTCTAAGAAGAAAGACAAGGCCCTATGACTTTGCATAGACTATCGACAGTTGCATTAGGTTACCATCAAGAATAGGTACCATTTGCCATGAACCGATGACTTGTTTGATCAACTGAGAGGAGCACCAGACTAATCCAAGATAAATATGTGCATAGGATACCATTAGTTGAGGATTAGAAAGGCATATATTCCTAAGACAACGTTTAGGATGCGATATGGCATTCCAAGTTCACAGTGATGCCATTTGGATTAACCAATGCCCCAATGATATTCATGGATCTCATGCGTTGGATCTTCCAACCATACTTAGATTAGTTTGTTGTGATTTTTGTTGATGACATCCTGATTTACTCCAAGTTTGAGGAGGAGAATGAGGGTCACTTGAGGATTGTTCTCTAGACCCTGAGAGACTATCGATTGTACGTCAAGTTTAGTAAGTATGAATTTTGGCTGACAAAGGTAAGATTTCTAGGACACGTAGTGTCGACTTTGGGTGTATCCATGGACCCAGAGAAGGTTGCCGCTGTTATGAGTTAGCAGAGGTTGAAGTCAGTCTTTGAGATAGGTAGTTTCTTAGGATTGGTGGGATATTATCGTAGGTTCATTGAGGAATACTCCTGACTAGCGGCACCAATGACTAGATTAACTAGGAATGAGGCAAAGTTTCAGTAGGATGACTCGTGTGTGAGGGCATTCTAGAAATTGAAGAAGAGGCATACTTCAGGTCCTATTTTAATAGTTCCAGAGAAGGGACAGAGGTACATGGTATAGAGTGATGCCTCTAAGACGGGACTTGGGTGTGTGTTGATGCAGTCCGGGAGAGTGGTGGCTTATGGTTCACTGCTGTTGAAGAACCACAAGCAGAATTACCCCGCTCATGATATGGAGATGGCGACAGTTGTCTTTTCCTTGAAGGCATGGCACTACTATTTGCATGGAGAACAGTGATTTTCACAAAACTTCGTATACTTTGGTGTGCTAATCATATCATTTTAATTGATTTTGGAGATTAAATGAGGAATGTTGTATTAATCGAGTACTTATCAATTATATTTGGTGATTGCAGTTAAACAATGGTAAATGAGACTTTTTAAAGCACTCCAAACCAAATCTTCGATGAATGGAGATGTGAATAAGCCTTGATGATGGATTGAAAGAAGAAGAAAGCAAGAATTAAGCAAAACCAGATAACAACTACCGGTAGTCACTAAGGATTTCTTGAAGGGTGAGGGAATCAGGGATTTTGCAGCACAAGTAAAAAACCTACTGGTAGTCATTAGCTACTG
Source organism: Ilex asprella (assembly GCA_023539305.1). NCBI lineage: Eukaryota > Viridiplantae > Streptophyta > Magnoliopsida > Aquifoliales > Aquifoliaceae > Ilex > Ilex asprella. The sequence continues at coordinate 6,071,777 of CM042198.1, forward strand.
GACCTGATGCTACCGCACAACTACTAGTATTCGTTGTTCATTGGAGTTATAACTACAGGTGGTAACTACTGGTAGTCACTAGCTACTGGACCTGATGCTACCGCATAACTACCGGTATTCGTTGTTCACTGGAGTCTTAACTATGGGAAGTCACACCCAATCTACCGGTAGTCAACACTGAAACAACCCAGTTTCTGCTGGCCTCTCTCTGTCGCTTCAAGGGCCCCACCAAGGGATCTTACATACTTCTCTGACACATCCAGCCCATAGAACATCCCCTCATATAATTCCTCTTGGACTTTTGGAAGGTAGATAATAAATGAGGAAAGAGGAGAGAGAGGCTACAGGGTGTGAGGACAAAGCCTATACCAGCCCACCTGAACCAACACAACCTATTTTGAAGTCGCATCAAGCTAGCTGAGGGCATCTCTGGGGCATGTTTTTGGGGAAAGGGACTCTCCATATTTAGTATTTAGCAAGGGGGAGATAGGATATAGAGAGAGAAATAGTGAGGAAGAAGTTGAATAGTGTCTAGTGAGAGAAAGTTCAGTTTTTTGCATTTCCTTCATTACATTGTCTTGTAATCTTCTATAAGGATTCTTGGAACTTCATTTTTTAGGTCATTAATGTTATTTCTTTTTTAAGTTCAATGATAGTTAATGCTCTCTTTAAGCTTTCACCATTAATGTAATAATGTCCTTCATTTTCTTAGCTATAAAATGGGTTTGAATGCATTTACTTTTAGCGGATGATTTCTTGCATTTAGTAGTTGATTAGCACAAAATATTGCATATTTATAGGTGCTAACCATCCATGAATTAAGGGTTTTTATGTTGCTAATGAGGTAAGTTATCGGTATCGAGTTATTAATGGCGACATTTTGTTTTTGTAGTTAAATGGTGTTAAACAAGACTCCCTTTAGCATTTCAACAAGGATGGAGACAAAAGGGGATGAAAGAATGAGAATTAGAAAGCTTAGTGGTGGCTGATGAAGCAGAAACAGCAAAAATAATAAATAACATACCGATACAGCGTACCAGTACGCAAAGGCTACTGGAGTTCGAAGTACCGATACAGCGTACCAGTACGGTCTATCGACTTTTTCCCCAGATTTTTGCAACAGGAACTTTGCCACTTTGCGGACCCCCACCATCAACTCTCCCCTACTCCCCTGACACGCCCACAACACTATTCACCTTGTTCACACCATGGATTAGATGTTTGAAGCTTGGCTCATCAATGAAGAGAGAGAGAAAGGAAGGAGCTGGGTGTGCAGATAAGCTCTGTACACCCCTGTTCAGGCCATGCTGTCTGCAACCCCTAGATCCTAGAGCTTGGGAGTGACGTTTTTGGAGCCAAGGGAACCAAGGAGTTCAGGTTTATTGTGCAGTAGAGAAATAGAGAGAAGAGCTCCTGGGTAGAAGACGATGAACAGTGTTTTTTAGAGGGATAAATTAATTTTTTTGCATTTTCTTCATTACTTTGCCATGTAATCTGTTGTAAGGATCCTTAGAACTTCATTGAATGCCATTAATGTTGCTTTCCTTCATGTTTCTTGTTGGTTTAATGTGCATTTAAAGACTTACCATTAATGCTCATAATATATCATTTTCTTAGCAGTAAAATGGGTTTAAAATGCTTCCACTTTTAGTCTTTAATCTCTTGCACTTAGTTACTCTAAATCTTCATAGTTTTTCATATGCACTCTCATTATATGGTTCATTTCATTTCAAGCATGAGTAGCTAAATCATTAAGTTGGCAAATCCAAAGGGAAACCTCCACTTGGGTATACCATTCAAACTCATTCTCCTCCCTCTCTTACGAGTCCTATGGTTCAGTTTGACCGGGTTGAGAGTGGATGAGTTGGTAAGTCTTTAATATCCCGGTGATATAGTCACGGTTTATGCTTAGATCCTCACCAATCTTATCCCTAGCTTCCCGTGAATCAATCGTTCATTCATGCTCTATCGGAGGAGGATTTTGAGTGAGTTGGTACCCCCATTGGAGTTTCCTCTTGGGTTTGCCAACATTTGTTTTCTCTTTGCATTCTCATTGATACATACTCCACCAAACAACTTTCAACCACAAAGATTTTACACTTTCATTTTTATCAAATCACTTTCACATTGGTTTACTTCCTTCCCCGTGGAATCGACCTTGGAATACCTCCAAGTAAAACACGACCCACGAAAGTCTCCTTGTGATTGGGGAGCATTTTTTGTGCCTTTACATCTCATATTCACATCATCCAATTTCCCTTCCTCCTTGCCCTTTCTTTTGACATTATCCCAAGGGAGAAAAATCCTCCCCTTCACTCATACATTGCATAGTCTAAGGGATAGTATTTAGGGGTTAACCGAGGTGAGGTAAAATAAGCAATTATTTTTGGCGCTGTTTTCATCAAGAAAGTGATTTCCGGACGACGGAGGTAAGTCTCGTGATCTCCATCACGGGCTAAGGCACATTTTTGGTGTATATATTTCTTTTTGTTTGTGTATAGTTCAATTTCAGGGAATTTGTTGTATGTGGGGTAGGGACGAACTAAATCGGTTAGTTAGACAACCCATGGACCCAAAGATGAACTTTGACAAAGACCCACCCGAGGATGTAGGGGATAATTTCGATAATGTGAATCCTAATCCAAATATGCAACAAGGTGAGGGAGTGCAACCACCTCGAATGCAAAACCCACGAGTGCACATTCCTCCTCCCATTAATGATAGGAACAATTATCGAATGGATCCCCCAGCGAAGTTTATGAGGGAATTCCTCCAACCGAATCGTAGTGTCACACCATCATGCATTGTCCTTCCTGTCCATGCTCACCTCTTCATGGTAAAATCAGGGATATTGAATCTGCTTCCCAAATTTAATGGACTTGAGAATGAGAATCCCTATCCTCATATCAGGGATTTTAAAGAAATAGTTGCAACCTTTACCCCCAATCACAACATGGAAGAGATTGTGAGGATAAAATTGTTCCCCTTCTCCCTACATAGTAAGGCAAAGACTTGGCTTCAAGCCTTGAGATCACGCACCATATTTACTTGGGACCAAATGATCTCTGTTTTCTTGAACAAGTTTTTCCCAGTGCATAAAACCACTGGCCTAAAAAAGTGAATCCAAAACTTTTCTGAGAATCCCAATGAACAATTTTACCAATGTTGGGAAAGGTACAAGGACTTGCTACAATCCCTTCCACACCATGGCTTTGAACCATGGCAATTGGTAAGTTTCTTCTATGAAGGAATTACACGGGGCCATCGACAGTTCATCGACATGATGTGTAACGGGGAATTCTTGAACAAAGATCCCGACGAGGCTCTAGACTATTTTGATACGTTGGCCCAAAATGCCCAGTCGTGGCATACCATTGACCCAACCGACATAACAAGGTCTTTGCCTCAGGGGAGTGGCCAACAAAAAGGGGGAGGAATTTATGAGCTAAAAGACCGGGAAGACCTACTTTCACAAATTTCCAAATTGTCTAGGAAAGTAGAGAACCTTGGGGTGACTAGAAGAAGGGAGGTGTCTCAAGTGTCAAGAACCGAGGAGGGTTGTTCTATTTGTGAGAATGTTGAGCACTCTACATCAGAGTGGCCAAGCATTCCAACACTGAGGGAAACATATCAAGAACAAGTCCATGCCTTAAACCAATCAAGGCAATCATTCTCTCCATATTCCAACACTTACAATCCGGGGTGGAGCAACCACCCCAACTTTAGTTAGAGGAATGAGAATCCTATTCCCCATGGGTCCAATGCATATTTATCCCCCATGCCTCCCAAACAAGGTCAATACCCAAGTCATGGGCAAGCGTCTAGCTCCCAATACCCTCGGATAAATCCGCAAGTGTATCAGTCGACACCAGCACAACAGAATTTTTCACAAAATCCTCCTCCACAAGGCTTTTCTAGTCAAGGACCATCAAATCTGTCCACCTACCAACCTCCCCATAAGAGAAATTTGGAGGATGTACTTTACAACTTCATTCAAAACCAAACCACCTTTAACAACAACATCTCGACTCAACTCATAAAGATCACCAATCACATTGGGTTATCTCAACAAGAGAAGAAAAAATTTTCCGTTCAACCCCAACAAAATTTCAAGGGTTAACAGGTGGTTGAGTTGGCCGAATCCACCCAAGAGAGTTGTGAGCAACTCAAGGCGGTTATTACCCTTTGAAGTGGCAAGGAAATTAATGAAACCATTGTGCCAAAGGTCTCACCCAAGGCCACATTGCCATTAGAAAAACAGACTAAGGGTGATGCCAATGAGAGTGGGGTAAGTGAGAAGAAAGAGAGTGAGGCGGTTAAGAAAGAAAAGGTGATTGACGAGAGTGTGATTGTTTCCCCTATCCCTGCTCCTTTTCCTAATCGTTTGAAGCTACTTGTCAAGGTGGCTAATTATGATGATATTCTTGAAATGTTTAAGCAGGTGAAGATAAACATTCCACTCCTTGATGCCATAATGCAAATTCTATCATGTGCAAAGATCTTGAAAGACTTATGCACGGTAAAAAGGAAACTCAATGTTCACAAGAGAGCTTTCCTCACTGAGCAAGTAAGCTCAATTTTGAGGACAAACACTCCTCCAAAGTTTAAGGGCCCCGACTGCCCCACCATTGCCATAACCATTGGAGATTACCGGGTTGAACAAGCATTGCCTGATTTGGGAGTGAGTGTCAAGCTCCTCCCCTACTCCATGTATCAACAACTCAAGCTTGAGGAATTGAAGCCTACTCCAATCACGCTTCAACTAGGGGACCGTAGTATTCGAACACCAAGGGGAGTAGTTGAGGATGTTTTAGTACAAGTGGATAAATTTTACTTTCCTGTTGATTTTATTGTGCTTGACACTCACCTGGTGGCAAACCTTAGCTCCCAAATCCCTGTAATACTTGATAGACCTTTTCTTGCCACATCTAATGCTGTGATTAATTATAGGAATGGTCTTAAGCAGCTAACATTTGGGAATATGACAATGGAGCTCAATGTGTTCAACTTGTGCAAGCAACCGGGGGATGAAGAGGAGGCATATGAGATTTATCGGATTGACACTTTGGTAGAGGAGCATATGGAGTTAATGAGCACTTTCAATTTAAGAGAGGAGGAAGTTATTGATATGGAGGAGGTGGATGAGCAAAAAGACTTGGAAAATTTGTAAGGGGCAGAAAAGTGGACCCCTACATTTGAAAAACTCCCACACCAAGACAAAAATATATTCCCATCTGATGTACAAAACCTAACTTGGAATTGAAGCCATTACCTTCCCATTTGAAGTATGCATACCTTGGGGAAGATGAGTCATTTTCGGTGGTGATTAGTTCAACATTGGATGCAAGGCAAGAAGAAGAGCTTTTGGATGTGTTGAGGAGACATAAAAGGGCAATTGGGTGGACAATTGCAGACATCACGGGGATAAATCCCACCATTTGCACACACCGGGTCTATCTAGAGGAGGATACAAAACCGTCCTACCAGCCACAAAGGAGGTTGAACCCGATTATGGAAGACGTGGTGAGGGATGAGGTGTTAAAACTACTTGACGTGGGTATAATTTTTTCAATTGCCGATAGTAAGTGGGTTAGTCCCACGCAAGTAGTACCCAAGAAGTCGGGTGTCAGTGTTATGGAGAATGAGGAGAACGAGCTTATCCCAACAAGGATGATCCCAGGGTGGAGAGTTTGTATTAATTACCGGAAGCTCAACCTGTGTACAAGAAAAGACCACTTT
>CM042198.1:6077615-6089692 GCA_023539305.1 Ilex asprella
CAGCCAAAACAACAGATACTGTACCGGTACATAGTACCGCTATACAAAGGCTACTGGAGTTCGAGGTACCGGTAACACTCAGCCCTAGCTCTCCCTCTCTCTTCCTCGAAATTACCCAAATCTTTTTCCCTCTTCCTCCCTCCTTTAAACCCTAGATCATCTCCCTATTTCTGCCAAATTCTAGGGCTCTCCTCGCCAAAACCTTTCCTGCCGAGTTCCCCAAATTCCCCAAATCCCTCTTTTCTCTCCAAACAATCTCACATGGCCCGTCAAATGGGAGTTGTGCTTGAGCCAATAGGCTTTGTTGAGGGTCGATTGTGGCTCATCTTCGCATTCCTCTCGGTGTGGGCACAGTTGCACTCCATGGCCCGCACCAAGAGAGCGGGGTCCAAGTCTCCTCCACACGCTGAGCGGAGTAGCCATAAAAGGAGCAGTGAGGGACCAAGTATGTATCCCGAGGAGCAAAGGAAGAGGGCGAGGACAACAACACGTCTCAAATTTATGGGGGACAAGGACGTCACATGTGAGCACCATCTTGAATTCAATTCACTCACCCCACGACATGAGGTGGTGAAAATCGTTGAACAACATGGGATGCGATTCTGGTTTGAATCTGTGGAGGGGTATAACCTAGCCCTGTGTAGAGAATTCTACCAGACACTGAAGGTGGTGACAGTTCAACACGGGGAGATATTGAGAGCAAACGTGCGCGGTAAGGTGTTTGAAGTCACCTCGAATGTTATTGCCACCTCCTTGGGGATTATCAGAGACCACCACCCTTCCCACCTGTCTACCCCCACAATGTTGACAAGCCAAAGACCAAGGCTGAGTTTGTGGCTTTGATGTATGAGGATCCTTCATCATTTATGGGAACGGTGCATAATAGGGGATTGAAGCATGTGTATGGGTTGTTGAACAAGCTTCTCCACTATAACCTCCTCCCGAGGGCTGCAGAAAAGAAGCCAAACATGGAGAAGTTAGCCCTTTTGGATGCGGTGGTGTCAGGGAAAACAATTGATTTTGCGTTGATCATTTGGGAGGTGATGACAGATTTTGCTGCAACCATGAAGCCAATGACCAACTTGCCATACGGGGGTCTGGTGACCTAGATGTGCAAGCACTTTAAGGTGAAAGGTTATGCTTTTGATAAGATCACCCCTCTCGAGACTGGAGCTATAGGAAAAACCAACAGCAAGAAGAGGAAAGCTATGAGTCGAGCTGAGAAAGCTCAAATGGAGGCTGACCTGGATGATATGCTGCCGACTGCTCCCACTAGGCCATTCACATCGATGCCAAGGCGTTCAACAGACCAATGCCTTGACGCATTGGAGGGATCAATGCAGGGAATGATGGCCATGATGAAAGAACATTATATGCATACTTTCCCATGGAGGCCCATCCCTAGTGGATCCCCTGCTCTTGTGGGTGGCACTTCTACTGCTAGTCCTTCTACATCAAGGGAAGATGATGATGAGAATGATGATGATGAAGAGAATGACGATGATGATGATGATGATGATGAGGAGGAGGAGGAGGAGGAGGTTGATGAAGAACAGGACTTTGTTTGTGTTTTTTTTTGTGTCTTGTTGAATTGAGGAGGATGTTAGAAAGGAGTGTAGGCTATGTTGTTTGTTTTTGATGTCCTACTCTATGTACTCCAACTCAATGACATATTTATGGAAAACCATAGTTTGATAAATTGTGCTTGTGTTTATGTTGTGAATTGTGTTATGATTTTTACTTTTAAATTGTTTGGATGAATGGATGTTGAGTGGAAGTTTATCATAGGGTGGGGTTTCTGGTGAGGCATTGTGGACTTGGTCTTTAAATCAGGTGGTGGTGGTGAGCATTCTTTATCGAGTTGCTTGGCTGTATTTATATTGATGTTTAATGCTATTTAGGTCAATTTTATATTGATGCTTATTACTACTTCAGAAGTTCAATTTTTTATTGGATAAATTGTTTTGTGGGTAATGTGACTGAGATTTTGGAATATTTAATTGAGCAATTCGCAGTTAAAAGTAGATTTTTTCTTGAATTTCCTTGGATTGTTATTCAAATTACGAATTTGAGTTGATTCAAACTCCAGGTGTTTGTAGTATTGTTTCAATGAGGTGGAGTTGTCTATTTGGTGCATTTTTTTACTAATTGTTCAACTCTTTAATTTTTATTTTTCTGTCCATATTTTTCAATTTCATTTTTCAAAGGTGAAACAAAGAGAAGTATGAAAATCTCTATATGTAGGAAATATTAAGTGCTATAGTGAATATATCCTTACTAGATACATGTGTTACTTAGAGGCCATTGCCAGTTCATTTATTGCAAATGTACAAGGGCAAAGTGCATTGTTGTTCTGATGTTATTGTAACGTGTTGAATAAGACAAGGTATTATCTGGGTTTCAGGGGGGAGGTTGATTTCTGATTGCTTATTTTTATTTTTTCTGTTTCATTTTTTCACTCAACCCTTGTTTACCTCCTCTCTTTTCCTCTTTTTATCAATTTATTGGACTCATTTACTTAATTTGCTTTTGCTCTTTTTTACCTGCTGATGACATAGATACAAGAGGCTCCTATTCACAGTGGACCTTACAAAGGATTTATTTTTCAGCTACTCCTACCATGTCATGTGTAGTCTTCAAAAGAACTTATGTGATCCTAGGATAGGACAATCTCTTTATGAAACAATGTTTGTTTGGAATGAGTTCTTAACTCGCAGAATCCGCACTCACCTCAACAATAGTTTGTGGACAGTTGCATTGGTATATGGCTTCTTTAAACAGGTATTCAATATTTTAATGCTTCTTTCAATTTGTAGACAACAAAAATTCTATAAAAAAATGTAATGTAAAGGAATTCTATTAGTTCATAATTTATTCTTTCCCATCTTAGCTTCTGTAATAGGACCCTACTACGATTCATTGTGGTAAACATCTAGTAGGAACCTTTTTTCTTTTTTACTGTTTTTTTTTTGGATTTTCATACTTCTTAACAGAGAAGTAGAATATCTTTTTTCATGTTTAGTTTGAGAAGAATGGCTCTACATGTTGGTGCTTTCCTAATGTGGACAATCTCATGATAAGTTGGATGTTGCTTTGTTTACCTGAGGTAAACTTCGACCACAACTCGCCCAATGTGGACTCAACACCACCGGGACCAAACCCACACTGGTCTGTCCCCCTATCTGTCTTTTCTTTTTTGAGTTTATTTTCATGTTTATTGTCTCTGTTGACTGTAAGTGAGTACTAGTAGGTTCAAAGACTTGAATCAGCTATTATAGATGGAAAACAATCGATTGATTCAATTGATGGTTTGAGTAATAAGAAAAGGCAAAGGGATTATGAGAATGGGGATTCTAATGGGTCGGAGAAGATTAAGGCCATTGACAAGTTTCGACACATGGGTATCAAAGAATTACGAGAACAAGCCAAGATTAGAGGAATTTCAACAACTGGGTCCAAGAAAGAATTTCTTGAGAGACTCTGTACTGATTCAGATGAGAACTCCAACGGCATTCTTAGAGGTATCAACGTTCAGTTTATACAAGATAGAAGAATGAGTTCATTCAAGATTTTCTTGACATATGTGTCTGTGTGTATGTATTCGTGGAGTTGTGTATTACATTGTGGTGGCGGCAGGCAGGGAAGAAGAAGCAGATGCAAAGGAAATCAAAGAGGAGAAACTGGTCACTGCCACCAAGAAAGGTGGGGCCATATTGGATAATTGCCTTTTGAATGACAATTGGTAAAAATTTCGATCAATGTTGGACGCACTTGATTGATATTTGCTTCTTTAGATATATGCTGTCTATTTCGATTATTTTTTATTTCTAACTTTCTTTACAAATCTTTATAGCAAGATGAGATTTATGATGCCATGTTGAACCAAACCAACGTAGGGGAGAACAATAACATGTTCAACGTCATTCAAGTTCTATGCCATTTCTAAATTCTAATTCTTTTATTACATGTATCTCAATTTTCTGTTTGATTTGGGAACTTGGGCTGAGCAGAATGAATTAGTTGAGATATTGTTCATTTGGTTTGTTATAGGACCGTCACAGCATTATGGCAATCTTGTAGAGTTTTTATGTTTGTTTGGAGTTAATAGATATCCTTCAATTTGCCTGCCATGCAAAAACTAAATTATATTTAAGTCATGACATGTGTTTTCATTCTTTTGACATCTTGGTCTGTATCCTTACATTTACTAACTGTAGAATCTGATGATGGTGGAAGATTCATGGTTTACAATAGATGGGTCTGAGTTGGTGTAAAGGGCCAAGATGAGTTACAAGGCCCCCACACATCACAACATGATGCCCTTATGGAGTTTGAAAAGAAGTTCTATGCTAAGACCAGGAACAAATGGTCAAATCATAAAGAGTTCATTAGTTATCCAAAGAGCTACATTTGGTTGGAAATGAACTATGATGAAACATCTGAGTTGTCTTAATGCTAAAAATATTTGCCAGTGGTTCATGTCAGACAAACAGCAACGAGTAACTTAGTTAGTCTGTCTCATATATGTGTTCCAAGTACGTTTTGGTTCAAGGGAGTTTTGCTGTGATCAATGGTGACTTCTGTATCTGATTTTTTCATTTTTTTTTTTGATTAGAGACACCGTCGGATCCTCCTTGTGGGCTTCCCTTGCCTAAAGACTTTGGAGTTAATCCTTGATAAGCTTTAGAAGTGGGTTTTAATTCTATTTCATCCATTCTATATTAGAATTGTAATTGGATTCTATTTTGTTACCTTTTTGGTTAGAGCATTGTTAATATTTTTATATTTTTTTAATACTCTGTCGAAAAAAAGTTTCTTATAGAGTATCCACATTTTGACCTTTTTTATTTCAGTAAAGTCATGACATTAAAAAAGACCAAATGATTTTTAGCTTAATGCATGTTTATATTCATTTTTTGATTATTTTGTGTTTAAGAACTATGTACAGTGTTTTCAGACACATGAGATAGAATGAATTTAGGTTTTCAGTTTAGTACGTGTTTAAATTCAATGCTTGGTTATTTTGCTTTCAAATTCAATGATCGATTTGTTTTAGTTACACCGTGCCTTCAAACACGTGTTATCCCTAGTAAAGAATATATTACAACAAGAGTAAAGCTACATTGACCAAATTTTGGGACCAAATTTGAAGCTCAAATGACATGGCAGTTGAGTTGGGCTTCTTTAATTGGTGTCATGTCATTTGGGTCCCAATAAAAACTTCAAATATTATGTTGCCATGTCATTTGGGCTTAAAATTTGGTCCCAAAATTTGGTTACTCTTACAACAAATAGTAAAGAGCTTTTTGAGATTTTTACGTACTAGCAAATGTACCACGTTGCACGTCAATAATTTTTATACATAAAATTAATCAAATAGATTATATATGTGTATGTGAATTAAATATTATCTCAAATTTACCAAACGTAATTTCTTATTGCTCATTGTATTATATGATTATGAAAACTTTGTATGTTTTTAAAATTCTTTTTTTTTTACGAGTTCAGATTTAACTGGGTCAAATCCAATTAATGAGTTAGGTCCAAATCAGCTACAAGGCAGGTTAAGTCGAATTCATAGATTCGACTCAGTCGAGGGTTCAAAGAGTCCAGAAGGATTAGAGCACGTGAAGAATAATTATCGGGATACTCACTCTCGACGATCAAGGCAACCTTTAATTGTAATTAGTTCCTCGAAGACTGGTACATTTATCTTCACGACACTGCCTCAACTAAGACTCTGTGCTTATAAATTGTAAAGCGCTCTCTACATGAAAAGAGACCTCTCTACACACACCACACATTTTTTTTCTTTCTCCTAACTATTGTATCCCTTTCGGAGCTAACCATTGTTCTCTCTCTTGATCACCATACTTAATCAATAAAAGGTCCCCCCGCCACCATTGTCGTTTCCTAGAGTAGAGTAGGTCACCTGGACCGAACCACTATACATTTGTGTGTTGACTCCATATTTACATTATTATCATTAATTGGATTTGACCCAGTTAAAAGGTACGTAGTCACCTCGAACAACGTGCAAGATTCAACTATCTCAGAATTTGACTAAATTTGACGTAGTCACCTCGAACAACGTGCAAGATTCAGCTATCTCAGAATTTGACTAAATTTAACAGGGTGATTAGATTTCGCGATACGAGATCAATGGTGAAGTCCATTTCCTCATCTGAGGCCAAGAAGAATACTTATTTTAAGTGGTAAATTACCATTTTGCCATTTTTTCAGAAAAAAATTTAAATTTACCAGAGTTTTACCATGGATATGAGTACCTTCACTGGGAGCCTTCATGAGACAAAACTCTTCCACTATTGATTTCCTAGGGGTTTAAAGGCTTTTTCATATGCTAAATGCAATAACAGAATTAGTACAGGTGGTTTATGTTTGTTTGCTTACATTTTACATTTAGTTTGCTAGGGACTAACAAATCTTAAGTTAAGGGGTGTGATGAGCACTTAATATTGCATATTTCATGGCCTCATTACATGCATTTTTACTCAACTTTGCATTTAATTATGTATAGTTAGTCGAATTTATGAATAATGTAAAAAATTTTGATGTTGCAAGTAATCATAGGGTAAATGATGGCTTTTGGAACCCTACAAAATAAGTGTGGATGAGTGGTGAAGAGATGGAAACATTGCATGAGAATTAAGAGGATTGAAGAGTGAAAGAAATCAAGAAAGTAGAGGTACTTGGTATCATAGGTACCGGTATCTAAGCCTACTTGAATTTTTATACTAGAACCCGCACTATTTGGTATCAGTATCTCGGTATTCCTCATTGTTTACCATGATACACTTTGAATCTAAAATTATTCAAAACATGAAAGTTGTAAATCTGAATGTCCTCTATCTTGTGTCAAAATTTTAGCTTAATTGGTTTGTGGGATCAAAAGTTATGATAAATTTATGAAAAAACCTACCAATAGAAGACATGCAAGATCTACCGGTAGAAGGCATGCAAAAGAACCTACTGGAAGTTTTCTACCCATAAAAATCCTACGTTCTACCTGTACAATTTGCCCCTAAAGCCTAGATATTATCCACAAGACTCCACCAACCACCGGGGCCCACCTCTGCTAATCCTAACCATACCCTAACATAATGGACACTCCATTATGCTCTCCTAGTCCCAAGAAGTCATATTTCAATTGAGAGAAAGGGGGTAAAGCAAGAGAGAGAAGAAGGGTGGTTGGGTAAGCATGGGAGGATCCATGCTTGACCTGTTTTGCTTGTTGGAGTGTCCAACCTCTCCCCACTCATTAAAACTGAGTTCAAACATGCTAGGAGGGGGTGATGGACAAATTTGGACCAACTCTTACCCAATTATTAAGTTTTTACAAGATTTTAGAGGAAAGTAGTCTAACAAAGCTTAGGAGTAGTGTAGAGAGATAAAGCTAAGGTTCTTGCATTTTCTTCACCATTTTCATTCTTGTAAGCTTCAATCTACATGTATTCTTTCTTTCTAACACTATAATCTCGTTTATTTCAAGTTGTATTGAGTTTAGCTAGGGTTTACTAGTTCTATTGCTTGTGTTTGAATATTTTCTCTTTAAGCTTTACATTTCATGCATGAATGCTATTTCTTTTGTACTTTAAACTTATCTTTACATTATTGCAAGTTCATGTTTGATTTAATTACCATGTTTTTCTCTTTCCTGTTTGTTCTTGCCTTTTCTATGTGTAACTAGACTTTTTGTAGGCTAATCCATGGGGAATTTCTTCTTGGTGATGTAAAATCAACTCTCTTTCATTCTTCTTTGTAATGTAAAGTTTTTGGTTTGACTAGGTAAAGTGCAGATGTGGTTGTGGGCTCTTGATACACCGTAGACTTGTCACGGGGTATGCTTTTGTTCAACACATCTACATTAGTTCCTCACTTCCTACGAATCAATCAAACACCAAGACACCAGTGGTTGAATGAATTAAGTCGATTTTGCATTCCCATTGGAATGACCTCTATGGATTAGCCAACCTCGCTTTCTCACTTTTTTACCAAAACACAAATCTCCAAACTTTATATCACTATATATTTCATTTTTCTTATCAAATCAGCCTTCAAAGCAATTTGACCTTCCTTCCCAGACGAGACAACATTGAAATACCCATTCCAAGTAAAACACGACTTTGCAAGTCTCCTGTCGCTTGGGAAACACTTTTGCACTCACACACACATTTTGTTCATCCACATAAGGTTTTTCCATTTCTTGCATCCTCCCCGAGGGAGAATGACACTCACCACCTCATATAAGCCATATACACATAAACTAGGGTGATGTTTGGGGATTAGGGTGAACCGCATCAAGCACACCACACCACAACAGAATTTGTGTTAGCAAAGGACATTATGCAAGTCTACTAAGATTGCACATGTCTCGCCTATGAATATGACAAATATATTATTAGCCTTGAGCCAATTTTTTATCGAGAAGATTGTGAAGTTCCATGGGGTGCTTTTTCGATTGTGTTGGATTGTTATAGTAGGTTTGTGGCTCAGTTTTGGCAAAGTCTACAAAGATTGTTGGGTATAAATTTACATTTTACCATTACCTTTCATCCTCAAATAGATGACCAATTCGAGAGGGTGATTCAAATTGTGAAAGATATGTTGAGGGCATGTGTTTTGGATTTCAAGGGCAACTAGAGTGGGAACTTGCCATTGGTGGAGTCTGCTTAAAATAATAGCTACCCTGTTAGCATTGGAATAGTCTATATGAAGGTTTTTATGGGAGGCCGTTTTGATCACCGACGTGTTGGGTAGAATCCAGGGAAAATATTTGTTTGGGCTTGAAATAGTGAGGGTAACCATTAAGAAAATTCAATTTATTTGAGAGAGGTTTTGCATAACTCAAAGCCAGCAAAAGAGTTATGCATATAAGAGAAAGAGGTCGCTAGAGTTTAAAGTGGGAGACTTGAGGTAATTTGAGTTGTTGGAAATGTAGCATATGAACTTAAGGAACCACCTAAATTGGCATAGGTACATAATGTGTAAAACCCAAAAAATTTAAATTTTTATTGTGAATGGAAAAATAGTAATTCGTAGTTATAGTACAGGTCGAAAACCCAATACAACTTGGATGACAAAATGGACCTTACTGTTGAATTTGTCTCATTAAATCTAGTTACTTAGTTAACTTTTGTTGAATTCTAAGACAATTAGATTTTTCACGTTATACGATGCGATCGGATGTCACACAACTAAAATAAATGCAATGAAATTTTATTCGCGAAATATAGGAAATAATTTAAATTTGGTTTAGAAAAAATATATTAAACTGAAAATGGGACGAGATTTAATTGATTCGGGATGAAATTTGATCAGAAAAAGACAGGAAGTGTGGCTTCATGTGGACCAAATATTTAAAGAGATCAATAGGGGAGAAAAATTAGATTTTCTCCCCATTTACCCTAGATTTTTTGGATAGAGAGAAAGAGAAGAAGAAAGAGAAAACTCAAGAAATCTCCCACTTCTCCTTGCAATCTATGACTATCCGTTCGTCGAATCGCTTCTAGCTAAGAACAAAAGTTGTTCAATGCGACGACAGCTACAAGTACGTGCAATAAATTACAGGTTTTGCCAAAGTATCAAGAATGATATTGTTGGGGTCAAAGGTTGGAATCTTGATTTGGGTATTTTGAAGCTCCTACTACATGTATTACACTTCAAGAGGTAGGGGTCTTTTCCTAAGTAAGTTTATTTTTAACCTAGGGTAGTATGTGAAATGGGTAGCATGATTATTGATGTAATCTCTTGTCTAAATATACTCCTAGTGTAACTATAGTGTGGGAAATGGTGTAAGAATGAATAAAATCAATTCTAATATGAATTGGGTTTGTTGAAATAGCTTGTTTGGTAATTTCATGAGAAATGTGATGAATTGGGCATGCTATGTGTTTACATATTCATGTGCCTTTTGGGTGATTGATAAAATGCCAAGGATTTATTTAAGTATGTTAATTGCATTGAAAATGTAGTGACATGCTTTGGGTGATGTTGTAAATTGTGATTATATGCTTATGATATAATTGACAATTGGGAATGTTGGTTAAGATGAAATATTGCTCATATTGTGCTCATGACATATTGAACATGACATAGAAATTGCACTTGTACATTCCATTTGCATTAGCATGGGTAGCCTCTCTTCCATGGGCATTGGCATGAGTGCGGATGTGTTTTCATGGTTTTGATCAAACACCATTCTTGGTGGATGATACGTGGGCTTAGGAAGTTTGGACCCAGGTTTGACTAAGTCGCATGGGTTATATTAAAAACGTGTGTTGGGTGTAGCAAGAAGGGATAGATCCCCCCTTAGGTTCAAGGCCTTATTACTTGGTTCACACACTTTCGCTGAGGTGAAATTCTGGAAAAGAGTGGAGGTTGCTCGGAACCAGGGGTGAGATGTTCTCGAATATCATGTGGGCTGGCAGTCCCTTGGTGAGATGCCAATGAATTACCTGCCCAAAAAGACACAAGATTTTATAAAATTGTCATTGGATGTACAACATCAATGGCAAGGGCTTGGAATACCCAGCTACCTACGCATGACATTACATGTGTTATGAGAACTGGTGGAGGGCTCGGGTTACATTACATGTATGAGTATCATCTCATGATATGGCATGGCATGGTATAATCCATTATGAATGGCATATTCTTCAATGGATGTTTGATTGCTTGTTGAATTGCATGTGAACATTTCATATGCATCTAGGTTGGGGAGTAGCCTCTTTAGGAGATACCCAATTGAGTGTGACTCACTGTTTATGGGAACTACTTTTAAGGTGTGGAACAAGTACTGGGGGATGGCTCTCACATGAACCCTTGTGTGGCTTTCAAATTACATTTTTGTAAAACAATCATGTACCTCATTTTGAACTGTAAATTTTATCAAGGGGCATGTAATAATTCTTATGAACTGTATTTCGAGTATAATTTGTGTTAATCTATGTGTGGATGTATTTGGAAAGAGATTGGATGGGTAATGGTTGAAGATTGGAAAGAATTGGGGAAAATCTAGGCTCAGGTACTGGTATCTAAGTGATTAAGTACCGGTACCACTTAGTTGGATGGGTGTTGTCCAAATTTGGTATTAACAATTTACGTGCAAATATACATGATCAACAAGTAATAAAGTGATAAGTAGAGTATCGTTCCCACGGAGAATTATTGCTAATAATTTTCAAGTACTAACTTTGTATCAATTCAATTTTATTTAAACAGTTGGAATTAAATGTGAATTCACTAATTTAAAACTAAATCTAATTTTAATAATCAAAGGTTGAATTTACCGGATAAAAGAAGTTAAGATTACAACTTCCCCTAATGCTTTGTGTAAATCTTTCTAACTCTCTTTCTAGTTAATTAATCAAAATAAGTTGTTAACAGAGAACTCAAAATTATTTATCAAACCTCTTCTGATTGTTAGATAAAATTATCTCTCCCAATTAAATTACTATATTCCTATGCAAAGCAATTTGGAATAGATTCATTAAGTTCAAACTCATAAGAGTTACACACGGCATATAGATATATTCTCATTCTATACACAAATCCAACAATTGAATCCTAAGAAGAATTAACTAGACACATGTCATCATATTCAGATCTTAACCAGAATTCATCTCCCAATTTCATCTAGGTTATCAAATTAATTGATAGCCAAACAATCATATATTAAGCACAAAATATGACAATTAACTCATCTATGATCAATAGAACTAGAATCGAGAGTAAATCAATTTTACTAGACATTAGGTTCCGTTGAAATCATAATAAAAATTTAGTTCATAACATAATTGAAAAACATCTTTCTAAAATCAAAAAAACATCTCCAAAAAATCAAGAAGTAAAATTAAGATAAAAAAATGAAAACTTAGTTGCAATCTTCAATTCCTCTCTAGCCTTCAAGCCTGATTTTTTTTGTGTCACTTCTTTTGATTCTTGCCTTCAATTTTCTATCATTCATAGGTCTTTTTTATCTGTTAGCAGCCCCCAAAATCAGTATATTTCTATCCCCACTCAAACCCTAGCATATATGAGGCATTAGAGTTCAATTT
>CM042198.1:6095964-6112691 GCA_023539305.1 Ilex asprella
AAAGGATTCATTCCAATGAGAATACCAAATCAACTCAAAACCTTCCTTCGATTGAGCATGAATGAACGATTGATTCGGGAAAGATAGGGACGAGATTGGTGAGTATCTAAGCATAACTCGTGACTAGACCTACGGGATATCAAAGGCTCACCAACTCATCCACTCTAAACCCCGTCAAACCGAACCATTTGACTCAAAAGGGAGGAATGAAGAAGAGTTGAAATGGAATCCCTATGAGGAGGTCTTCCCTTGGATTAACCAACTTAAAATCTAGCTACTCATGATAAAATGAAAGACAAGCATAATATAAATAGACATAATGAAGAAATGAAGCATGGAACTTAACTAAATGCAAGAAAACATAAACTAAGAAGAAAAATATTCAATACCCATTTTAAACTAAGAATTGAAGAAAACTTGAAAACATAAATGGTGAAAGCTAAGAAACTAAACTAAACTTGCAAAGCAATGGAATTAAATGACATTGAAAGTAAATAAGGAAGCTTACACAAGTCTTACAACAATGAAAATGGTGAAGAACAAGCAAAAATGAAATTTACATTACACTATTCATTGTCTTCCTCCTTGGAGCTTTCTACATCTACTCCTAAGCTTAGGTAGCCACCCCTCAAAATGTGAGTGCCATGTTGAATATAATGGAGTGTGTGTGTGTGTTACATTTTCATGAATGGTGGTCCCCAAGGTGTAAGAGCAGACCTCCCATCCATAGGGGGCTGAATAAAGGGTCTTGACAGGCTAGGACAAGCCACCCTATGGCAGCCCATTCCTCTCCCTCTTCCTTCAATGTTCAAGCCTCAAAAGTCTTCCCAAATGCGTAAGGGAGGCATGGTTGTGTAAGGAATTGTTGGGGGAGCAAATAGGAGAAGTGTAGGTGGGACCCCCAAGCAAGTGGAGGTGAGTTGCAGGAGTTTCGGGGAAGCTTCAAGGAAGCATACTGGTACGTTTACCAGTACGGTTTAGCTACTGGAGTTCTACGTACCGGTACGCCTACCGGTACGGTTCCTTCTCTGCTCTGGACCACTTTCGGTAGAAATGGCATAACTCTTGATCTAAGAGTTGGATTGAGCTGAAATTTTGACACGATACAGAAGACATCCAGATCTACAACTTGCAGATTCGAAATGGATCATGGTCAAAATAGAGAAAAACAGAGGCAGTGCTTCCAACTGTTGTGGCTGCTGGCGCCTTTGTTCCCAAACACCAATACCTCCTTGATTTCTTCACTTTTAAGCCTCCAAATCTTCATGTATTGTGTCCATGCCCTCACCACACATCCATACTAGTTGCAAGGTCCTAAAATACATCATTAAAGCTATAAAAACTTGCAACATCAAAAATTCAACATTATTGACAACTTTGGCTAACACTAGGTACTTAAATGCAAAAGTTGAGTTATAATGCATGTAATGAGGCCTTCAAATATGCAATATTATGTGCTCATCACTCTTCTACCATTTTTTCTTCTCCAATCTTAGGAACTAGGGTTTTGTTCCTTAAGTTTTCTACATATTCTTCGTTTCTTGTTTATATTTTTGAAGAATTGTTCCTTTTTAGACTTTTAATTTACGCAAGAAGTACGCTGATTTGATTTCTTGTAATTGTTTATAGTTTTAATTTCAATTGAAGGTACTTTGTTATTTCAATTCAAGTTTAATTTCTCTTTTTTTCAATGATTATGCCTTCACTAATTGATTTTAATTTTACTTTTCCAATTAGTGACTATTCAATTTCCGGTATAATCGGATGAGGGATTCTCATATGCGAATGGGTAGTTTGACCTAACTAGGGTTTATGATGTTTAAGTCATTTGATTGATTGAACAATTGATTTTGGAAACATGGTTGATATGTATATCTCTTTGTTTATCCTTAGACAATTAGGTTTGGCATAGATAATTCTTGGAATCACTGGAATCAACATAACTGTAATTCTTTCACCACTTAATTCAATCAATTTAAATATACATTTGTTATTGTCTTGATTCTAAGTTGAATATTTTTTGTTCAAGGGTGTTTGATTACAATCTTCAATGATTTATAAATTAGGTCAAAATTCCTATTTTTGGTGAGATGAGCTCTAAAGATTGTCTGGTTATTTTTAAATATTTTTTCTTAGTTTATTCATTTTCCTAAACACTTTCAAAATTCATGAGTGTTGATGATACCCAAAATATGCCTAATGTTGAGCTCGGATCTTCCAAGCTCAGGACACTTATCCCATCACGGATGGCCCACGAATTATAGGTTGGGGCCTCCTCCTAGCAACTTCACCTCGACAGGAAGTAGCAAAGAAGACAATTGGCTTCCACCCATGCACCACACATAATGTAATGGCCTTACATTTGGGCAAAAAATTCGTAACCGTCTCAACAATTTCCATGGAAATTGCATAAAAGGCACAACCATTACGAGAAGAAGGCTAAAATCATGCCTAAGATCATGCAAGGCCTCTGAAGACTATAAATAAGGGGCATATCCCTCACAACATAACACAATCAATTAGCTAAAGCATTACTCTATGTAAATCCCCCATTTTATTGATAATATCACCCCTAGAAGCAAGAGACTCTTCTGAGAGTGGGTTAATGCTTGAATGTTTCTCCCTAATTTTCAAATATGATCCTCGTTGTATGCATATGGCTTCTACGAGTAGGTGAGTGTCATTCTCCCTCGGGTTTGATGCAAGAAATGAAAAAAATTGTGTGTGTGTGTGCAAAAGTGCTCTCCAAGAGAAGAGAGACTTGCAATGTCGTATTTTACTTGGAATGGGTATTCTAAAGTCGTCTCCTCAGGGAAGGAAGGTCAAATTATTTGAAGGATGATTTGAAAAGAAATGAAAAGTGTAAAATATTTTGAATTACAATTTGGTGAGTTGTGTTTTGATAAGAATGCAAAAAAACAAGGTTGTCTAATCCAAAGAGGTCTTTCCAATAGGAATGAAGAATCGACTCAATTCATTCAACCAATGGTGACTCGGTATTTTGATTGATTCGTAGGAAGTGAAGGACTAATGTGGATGTGTTAGTCACAAACATACCCTGTCAAAATTCTACGGTGTATCAAGAGCCCACGACCACGTCCGCACTCAACGTAGTCAAACTAAACCACTTTACACTACGTGAAAGAATGAACAAGAGTCGATTTCACATACCCAAGAGGCAATTCCCCTTGGATTAGCCAACTAAAATTCTAGCTACGCAGAGTAAAAGCAAGAACAAACATAATGTAAAGAGACATGGTAGTGAAATAGAACATGGAACTTGTATTAATGCAAGAAAAAATTTAAACTTCAAGAACAAAGTCATTCATACCCAAAAACAAATCTTGAAGAGAAAACCCAATTGTAGAAATGGAAATACAAGAACATTAAGCTAAATTTGATTATAACTTGAAATAAATGAGTTTAAAGTGAAAGAGGAAATATTACAAGTAAAATAAAGCTTACTATAATGAAAATGGTGAAGCAAATGTAAAAACCCAACTTTCTCTCTCTACAACTTCATCTTTTTCCTTGGAGCTTCTCTCTGTACATTATTCCTAAGCTTAGGTAGCCTCCCTCTTCAAAAGCTTGTAAAATCTGAATTATATTGTAAAGCTTGGTCAAAATTCATCCATACCCTTTCCATGGTCTATGAGAACTGAGTTGCAATGAGTGGGAAGAGATTGGACTCTTCAATAAGCAAGGACAAGCCCAACATGCACCTCCCATGCTTCACCAACCACCCCTCTTCTCTCTCTTGTCCCTTCCATGCTTCTTTCTTCCAAAATATGACTTTAGGGTGTAAGAGACCATCATGGTGTGTCAAAAATGTTAGGGTCTGGTTGGGAAGCCAAGAGGTGGGTCCCCAGAGTAGGTGGAGTCATGTGGAAAGGTGTATGGCACTTATGAGCAAAACCTTACAATAGAACATCAAAAGCCTACCATTAGAAAATTTCATGTAGGTTTTTCTACCAGTAGGTTTTAAGGTTCTACTAATAGGTCATAAGGGGGATGCAAGCTCAGGACTAGTTTTCGTAAATTTATCGTGATGTTTGATACCACCATCCAATGGAGATGACAGTTTGACACAAGATAGAGGACATCCATTTCTACAACTTTAGTGTTTTTCACTTTTTCAGATTCAAAGTGGATCATGGTAAAAAAATGTAAAATACTGAGGTATTACTACCAATTGGTGTGGGTGTCGGTACCTATGTTACCAAGTACCGATACCTCCTTGATTTCTTTCACTTTTAAGCCTCCAAATCCTCATGTAATATGTCAATCTCTTCACCAGTCATCCACACTTAGTTGTAGGGTTCCGAAAGCCATCAATTACTCTATGATTACCTGAAACATCAAAATTTTCACATTATTCACAAATTTGACGAACTCTAATTAATTAAATACAAAGTTGAGTTAAAATGCATGTAATGAGGCCATTAAATATGCAATATTATACGCTCATCAATTAACCAAGCTCCCAAGATAGTGAACTATTATAAACCCTCTGTGTGCACTTCCCCACTTCCCTTGTTCAATCTTGAGAGACTAGCAGCTTCGACTAAGCCATTCAGTGACCACAAATCCTTAAATATCAGAAACACTACTCAGTTGTGTGACATACATCATTATTTGGTATCGTCTGTTGTGACACCCCAAAATATGGGGTCCTTTATTATCCGTTAATAACCACAAAAATACCCGTGCTTGTCGTACGTCCCGACATTATGTCAATCATATCTCCTTAATTAAGATTATAACTTACACGTGTAAACCAGGTTACTTTAATCATTTAATCCAACCGAGGCCCAATGTGCCTAAATATACCTCATTTAATGTCTATTTGTATCATTGGGACTAAAGGAATCAAAGTCCAAAAGCATCTCAAAAGAATTTTGAAATTTTTGTTTTTTCAAAAGTGTACTGGCATGCGTACCCTACTGGACAACGCCGTACTGGTACGCGTACCGATACGGTTTGTCCAGATTTGCCTGTTTGGCCTGTTTGGCCTGTGTACATCATGTATTTGTACACCGAACATGATTAATACAAGTTCTATTACAATCATTCTATAGATTTACATGTCAAAAACTATGTTTTCACAAAAGTCTTACAAAAACCAAGGTCAAAGGCCATAAGTCGACCTCTCTTCATCATTGTATCCCTGAATGAGAGCCTTCCATGGCGTATAGCCCACACCTAAAATTGTTTCCTGTATAGGGTTAGCTATGCTCAATTGAGTATCTCCTATAGAGGCTACCCCCACCTAGATGCATATGGAATGTACACATGCAATAATCAACAACATTTCTCCATTTCAAACATGAATATGTAATTCAATGTTAAAACTCTACCATGTCATGCCATGATATGAGATGAGACTCACTAATGCAACTCAACCCGAGCCCTCACCGGATCCCACAACACAATGCAATACAAGTGTGTAAAACCTTCATCATAGATGAATTACTTCCAATGCTTGTTCGAAATAAAATCACATGTTTATAAAAATCAAGAATTGTTGGATGTTGTATATCCAAGAGTACGTTTATAAAACAAAATCTTGTGTCTTTGTTGGGCAACGTATTTATGAATTTCACTGTCGGCTCCATACGCCTAATTCACTTTTTTGGACTTACACCGACAAAAATGAATAAACCAATGATCGGGTCTTGCACCTGAGAAATCTTCTAGCCCTTTTTGTTGTACATGACTTTCATGCAATTGTGCGACTCTGTTGAACCTTAGTCCAATGGTACCGAGCCCACTTACCACCCACCAAGAATGGTGCGTGATTTAAAAACATGCAATCATCCACATTCATACCCATGCAACTATGTGGCTCAAAGAGGATCTTCTATCCAACTTTCCCGAGACAACATATCAATCACAGAGTATGGTGTTGATCAACCATGAATACACACACACCCACACTCATGCTTAGTGCTCTTAAATGGGATGCAACCTCATGCTTAATGCAATGATTGTGAAATGAGCAATTCAACTGGATAACATCATATCTCATGGCAAGTTGTATCATATCCATATAATCACCAAAACTTATCAAACTGTCAATATATCACTAAACATATATCTACATCAATCTCACAAACATTTTATTACATAAGCTATCTCCCTAACCTATTCCATTTACCACATAACACATAACATGCCCATGTAACATCAATCGCCAAGAAATTACAAAAGTAATCTCTACACCTCAAATTCAAGATAGAAATTGATTCAAGTCATTTCTACACCTAGATCCCCATTACCATAACTATAGAAAATTTATAGGGTATATATACACATAATCATCCCTTGTGGACACCATAGGTTAGAAATGAACCAGAGTAGGTGGGAACCCTACCTCTTGAAGTGTGAATCGAAGAGCAGAGCTTCCAAGAACACCAACACCACTTCTAAAACTTGATTACTCCAAATCTCTTCCTTTGGATCTTCAGTGAAATCCTTCGTTCTTGGTGTGGTTGCGTAGCCCTCGTTGAAGCGATCGACTTTAACTCTTGGCTCGATGGAACTTGGTGAATCGAAGGAAGAAATTTGGATTTTCTCTATATTCTCCCTCTTTATCTCCAACGTTGAAGACCAGAGGAAAATCAGAGATATTTTGTGCCAAATATTGGTCCGAGTCGCGCCACATGCCCTTTACTTATCCGGGTCCCTTTTTGCCCCGAAATGATTTTTTTCATCTTGGTTTAAGTTTAAATTAATTTTATTTGAATTTTTCTTCAATTATAAGAAAATTTAATAATTTTTATTTTTGGGGACCTTTGTGAGGTCATATGCCACCTAGTCTCGTAAAATGTGAAAACTTGGACTATCTCTAAATTCGATGAAAATTTATTAGACAACTCAGTTTTATGGTACGAACCCAACGGTGAAGTCCGTTGTGCCATACGAGCTCTAGAGAACATGTATTTTATTTCTACATAATAGTGGTAAAAATAACCATTTTGCCGTTTTTCCAAAAAAAATCAAAATTTTCTGGGTTTTACATTTGTGGGAACAATTGTTCCTCTGAAAATTCTATAGATATCCTCAGTAATTGATGGTTTCTATGTGCAACATGAGTAGAAACCAGATGAACCCTTTGCGTCTACAAAACCAACAGGAAGTCGCTACTGGAAGACAGAAGGAGGACCCCTTACCAAATCTTTAAGCTAATCCTCAAATGGCGAACCCTCCTCCAAATGACGAATTCCAGGCCCTTCAGCAAGCCAACCAATCTCTCCTCTTGCAAAATGAGGAATTGCTAAACCTCATCCAAGCCCAGCATCCCCCAGATGGCACAACCAGCCTAAGATGATCCCTAACAGGGGGAACATCAACGTCCCAATCCTTTAAGGGAAAATATGGAGGATAATGAGAACAGTCAATCATTTGAAAACATATGTCCCCGAAAGAATGGAGAAGATGAAGAAGTGAAAATCTAAAATAGGGGGACTCATAAGAATGAGCTTCCCCCATTCTCGTATGAAAGAAAGGAACAATTCTAGAAGTAGCATTTCAAGGAGATCCAACAAGAGCTCAGCCACATGAAGGAGACTATAAGGGGCAAAACTCAAGTGACTATGGATGCCTTGGTCTAGTAGACAAAGTCTCCATTCACTCCGGAGGTGCTACATTTTTTCTTTCCACCAAAATTTAGAATGTCACAGATGGAAACCTTTGACAAAACAAAGGATCCCATGGACCATCTCAGCACCTATAAGAACGAGATGGAGTTGCATGGGTACCAAGACCTAGTGTAGTGTTGAGCTTTTGCTATCACCTTGAAGGGCTCAGCCTTAGCCTGGTTCAATAAGTTGACCCTGGCATTCAGGCAGCTCTCTGTCTGCTTCGTCTCGCACTTCATTAGAGCTCGGACCTACCGAAAGCCGAGCTACCACTTATTGAATGTGAAACAGAAACCAAATGAGACACTATGAAGCTACGTTCAAAGGTTCAACTCATAATCTTTAAACGTAGACGTCCCTAACAAGAATTTTGCTCTTATTGCCTTCATTGCCCGACTAGGAGCCCAGTCAAAGGACTTGATGTTTTCTATCTCTATGAACCCACAAGCTAGTATGATTGAAGTCTTTGCCAAGGCAGAGAAATACATCAATGGCGAGGAAGCTCTCCATACAAAGGCTGGGAGCTTGACTACCCACAAAGAGAAAGAGAAGAGAACTAAGCGAAGTCCAAAGAAGGAGAGAAGTCGATAACGCTCTCCACAAAGAGACAACGATCATTCCCCAAAAAGGAAGGGGGACAAAAATCGCTTAGGACCTCCACCTCAGAAGCTACATCCAAGGTACAACCTAATGAAATTCACTCCCCTTAATGCCACAGTGTCCCAGGTACTTTATGAGGTGAAAAATGAAAAGTTCCTGAGGTGGCCACCTCAGATAAAAGTCGACCCCGCAAAGCGAGACGTAACAAAGTACTGTGAGTATCACCGACGATTGTATTCAGCTGAATAAAGAATCCATCTATTCCATCCAAAGGAGAACTCTAGTACCTAAGTCAATATAATACTTAGGATAAGGGTCAAGTTATATCTTTCAAAATATTTATTTTTATTCCCCAATCTTGAATTCTAAATGATAAGCCTTACAATCTCCTTCATAACTCATCTGGATTCATACTTTTATATCAATCTTAATATCTCTACATATTCACCAACTCGATTAAGACCAATTATTTTCTCTATGTTCCAAGTATTCATTCTCAATCTTCATTCTTGAGTTGGAATCAATAAACCATGAAATCAATCCTTAGTGATTTTCATTCACTTCTCCCTTCTTTTTGCAATACATATACTCTTGAAGCCTTACTGTATGATCCAATATAATATATTTCTTGTAATATTACAGAAGGTAAAGATAGTTTGTCAAGAATCAAAAAAGCTTTCTGAAATCAATGCCACAAGATATCTTACAATATAATCATAGCCAAAACAGAGACTCCAAATAATTTAACCAGGTTTCCTCAATTTAACAACATTAATCAGCAACGCCTTAACAATTATTCATGATCCCCAAAATGATAACAATTTGGTAGTTACTAAGATAGCCTTAGTCTTTTATCACAAAATTCATTGAACGAATTCTCCACTCATGTGAAAGCCTATCTGCGTTAGTATCGACATTAATTCATCTAATTACATCTTTCCAATTATCACAACTAATCTAAGATATAATCTTCATGACTCATACAAATAATTTTCAACTCTAACCTATTCATCTCTATCTTAATAATGCATAAAGAGAGACAAAAAATAGAACAACATATTCCCAAAACACAACTTCAATTGCATTAAAAGATCCCTCAGAATGATAGAAATTCACATCAAACTTTGGTTATCATGCTTATTCCAATAATTCTTCACCATATTTGATCTCCAGCTTTTGAAAATCTATAATATACAATCCAACAATATTGAGTGTAAAGGATAATTGTCAATAATTGACACCCAAGTTTCCTTTTCGTATATCTCAAGATCTGTCGGCCTAAATTTTTTTTATCATTTGTGAGTATAATTCCAATATTCATAATATTTTAAGACCAATTACACCACAAGAAAAAAAATAATCAACATAGAGTTCTAGTGACGAACATAATCTTTTTTGCCAAAAAGTGATTTTTGGCAATGATTGCCAAAGTTCCTCACGAAAAACTTTCATAGGATGTTTTTGGCAACGAGGTTTTTTTGTTGCTGCTATAAGTGTTGGCAAAAAAATTCCTTCCAAATTTTTTTTTTTGGCAAGTATATTGACGCACAATGCTAATTTTATTGGTGACAAAATTCATCATCACCAAAAAAATAATTTTCGATTGCAATTATTTTGGAAAATAAATAAATAAAATTAGAAAGAATTAGTAGTCATCACTTAAAGATTTTTGAGTTTAATATTTTTGGCGAAAAATTTATTCCTCGCAGAATCATTTAGTTTTTAAATCATTATTTAATGAATTAAAATAAAATCATTTTAGACACTAGAAATAATATTTCCACTTTTCCAAACAACGTTGTTTTGGAACCCTAGATCATTACCCAATTGCAATTGTCATTTTTAGCCTCTCTCTCTGTGAGAAAGTCACATAGCCTCCTACAGGAATTCTTAGATATACGACTCACACAATCGATCTCTCCCTCCCTCCCCCTCTTCTAGACTCACCCCACTTTTAGCACACATGCAATTCTGTCTCTATTGTTTGTCTGCAACAAACACACATGCAAACGCATACACACACATTCAATCACTCAAATCACACACTCAATTGTACAACATACATATGCATAACCCTAATCCTCAATGAGTGAGTTGGAGAAAGAATTCCTACCTTAACCCTAAAGTACGCCCCTAAGGTATTTATAATGTCAAAAATGGAGAAAATGCTCAACACAAGTCATCCAATGCCTGCCTCGTGGGTCCGAATGTGTGTTTTTCCCCTCCAAACACGGGTAACAATTTGCCTCTAAATTCCTACTCAATTTTGACCTAGTTAGAGGTTGATTCAAAAATTTTGGTGAAATACATTTTTGTTTACCTTGAATTCTAGTTTCTTCTGACCAAAAATTAGATCAATAGGACATCGGTATAAAACATTATGGATAAAATACTAAGGTAGTGTCTAATTTTTTTCAACCTAAAATCTGTCCAAAATGCGTTTTAACTCCAAAATACTTTCAAACTTTCAATACACCCCATATCACTTAACTCAAGGTCTCGACCTCCTAGATTTAATGGTGGCCTTATTTGCACCTAAAAACATTTAGAAACTTACCTATCTACACTTTCCAAACTTAAACACCTCCAAAACTAAATTCAACATGGAAGTCAATACATACAAAATTCAAACTTCATGATCAATCTTTCTATAATGATTCAAAATTCCTATCATCCTTTTGGAAGTAATTTTAATATCATTTTATCTATCTTTAACTTTTGTATAGGATCTTAAAATTACTATCCAGATGCAAGCTTCATATTACAAATTCTAGAGAGTTTTTAATGTCCAAACAACTTCATTTTCATTATGACTCAAAATTGATGAGATGTACCACAACTACTTGAACGCAACTATTACCGTCCGTATGCCACTTTGAAGACTGAGATTCAAGTGAATTTTCACTGTCTGAATGCCATCAGTGTAGTTTGAACAAGTCTTTTAAAGTTGGTCAAAATTCTTCGACAATTAAAACTCCAAATTTTTAGAAGGTTGGTCCCTTGAACTATACCTAGGTTGTTCTGTATAAAATAAGATGCTTTCATTTGTTGGGAGAGCATCTAGGGATAAAAGTATTTTATTATGTTTTCCCTTCCAACTCTTATTTATAATGAGTAAGTTTTCTTGTACTCTTTAGTTAGGGTTTGGATCTTTGGATTGTGATTTAATTATTCACGTTTTATGCAATTATTTTTCATATTCTTTAATGTTTTATCTTTCTGAGATTATAGATTAATTTGAATGCATTGATAGTTGATGATACCTCAGATAGAAGAGGTTAGGTCAGGAGATCAGTAATACATGCTGAGCTGAGGAAGTAAGGTACAAAGCTAGAAGAGCACTACAAGGTCAGTCCAGATAAGTAGAGCTCAATAGTCCTAGTCAGGAGTTCAAAAGAGGAGGCACGGAGCTCAGCTCGGGCCTTGTGGTCAGTCAGGGAGTACAGAGCTCAAAGTCCAGGCTCAACGCTCTGCTTTCCCCCCCTTTAGAGAAGAACCGAAGAACCAAAAAGGAAGAAAAAGGGAACAGCTGCATGACAGCAAAGACCCCTGAAAAAATAGAAAGCTAACTTCAAGGCACAAGATCTTCAATCCACCAAGATCCCCTCCTAAGATCAAGGGGAGCCCCGTGAATAGGGGGAGCAATCCCGGAGTGGATTCCACGAAAAGAGCCCCGTAAGCATTAGGAAATTCCCCCATTAGAGGAAGAAGGGGAGGAGATCTCATGAATACAGGGAATCCGCGGATCAGAGGTAGTCATGAGGTTATATTAAAAGGGCAATCCCCAAGGGAGAGAGGGAGATTTATTCTGAGTACCCCAGAAAGAACGAGAGAGATGGCTGAACCACAAAAATCATCCCTTACGCCTCTCCCTTCGAATTGTAAAACTTTCAGGCTGATCAATAAAGAAAAGGGACCAAGAGTCTCCATTAAAAAAGTGGACTAGCCGAGCTCCTGAGCCGGCGAACCACTATATTTCTACTAAGTATATCATCCCTCTCCCGATTTCCCCTCTTAACAATCATTCCTTAGCCCGAGTCGTGTAACATTGACAATCACGTTTCACCTCGCACCTTTGCCTCACTCCACTCTACTCATCTGTGGTCAAAAAAGCACTATCAGTTTGGCGCTGTCTGTGGGAACGACTGTTCCTGTTACAAAAATGCTAATTTTTCAGTGATTGATGGTCTCGACTCGTAATATGAGTAGAAGTCATGCAAATCCACCTCGAGTGATAGGTCAACATGATGCTGACAACGACAGACAATACGAAAACGCCTCAGAGACGGATCCCTCTATAAGGGATCCCCCCATCAACGACGAATTGGCTGCTCTTCACCAAGCCAATGAACACTTGGTACAACAGAACGAGGAGCTCATGAAGCTTCTTCAACGCCCACAGGAGGCACAACAAGCCCAAGAAGGCTAGCATAATCCCCCACTGAGGGAGCAGCAACACCTCGACCCCCTCAGGGAAGCCGATAAAAGGGGGAAGATAGCCAAGCCATGGGGGAAGCTCCCCCCAACCCTTTAGGAATGGCCACAACAAAGAAAATAGCCAGAACGATGGAGGAGAGAGAGACAACTTCTTCCCATACCAGCAGGAAAGAAGGGAGCAATACTGGGAACAACGTTTCAGGGGCATCCAGCAAGAGCTCAGCCATATGAAGGAGGCCGTAAAGAACATGACCCCAGTAACAATGGACGCCCTCGTGCAGCAGACTGAATCCCCATTCACCACGGGAGTGCTACATTTTTCTCTCCCACCAAAGTTCAGAATGCCATAAGTAGAGGTCTTCGACGGAACAAAGGATCTCGTAGCTCATCTCAACACTTACAAAAATCAAATGGAGTTGCACTGGTACCAGGATCCAGTGCGCTGCAAGGCCTTTGCTATCATTTTGAAAGGTTCAGCCCTGGCATGGTTCAACAGACTCCCCCCAGCCTCTATCTCATCCTTCAAAGAGCTCTCCATAGCTTTCGTATCTCATTTTATCGGGGCTTGAATATACAGAAAGCCAAGCTATCACCTATTAAACGTGAAGCAAGGGCCTCAAGAGAACCTGAGGTCTTACGTTCAGAGGTTCAATTCAGAATCATTGAAAGTAGATGTCCCGGATGAAAAGTTTGCCATCACTGCTTTTATAGCTGGATTGGGGGTGCAATCCAAAGACTTAATGTTTTCCATCTCAAAAAATCAGCAAGCAAGCATGGCAGAGGTGCTCGCAAAGGCAGAAAAGTACATTAACAGTGAGGAGGCTCTTCTCTCTATGGTGGGAAGTTCAGCGGTGCAAAAAGATAAAGAGAAAGAAGAGAAGAAGAGGGACCGAAGTCCCAGAAGAGAGAGAGAGAAAGGGAGAGACAAGTCTCCAAGGAGAAATAGGGATCATTCCCCCAAAATAAGGGGAGACGTCAAGGATCTCTTAGGTCCTCCACAGCCAGAACTGCAACCAAGGTATGCACCTCGGCCATTGCCCCAACTCACCGCAACAATTTCACAAGTTCTGTTCGAGGTACAAAACGAGAAATTCCTGAGGTGGCCATTTCGGATGAAAGCTGATCCAACTAAGAGAGACCCTACTAAATACTGTGAGTACCATAGAGATCATGGCCACCACACCGACGATTGCATTCAACTCAAAAAGGAGATTGAAATCTTAATCCAACGGGGGCATTTACGTCGATACACTGCCCAAGACAGCCAAAACCAGGCTCTTCCACCTTCGCCACCTCGACAGCAAGCCCATGCCCAACATCAATGACCCTGGGGAAATCAGGGTGATTTCGGGAGGATTTGCCGGAGGTGGAGAATCCAGCACAGCTAGAAAGGCTCATCTACGAAGAATCAGAGCAGGAGAACCGCTGGAGGTAAATACTATGTCCAAGGCACCTCGGTTGGATAACACCATTACCTTCTCAGACTCGGATATGGAAGGTTGCCAGCACTCCCATGATGACCCGTTGGTAGTAAGGGTCGTTGTGGCAAATAGAACGGTTCACCGAGTCCTAATCGACAACAGAAGTTCTGCAGACGTCATCTTTGTCTCAGCTTTTGACAAGATGGACATAGGAAGGGAAAAGCTAGAGCTAGTGAGTGCTCACCTATTAGGATTCTCTGGGAAAAGAGTGTTGCCACTAGGGTCTATTCAGCTTGTGCTCACGATGGGAGACCCGCCTTGTCAGGCCACTACGACGGTGAAGTTCCTAGTGGTGGAGGCTCCCTCTGCATACAATATGCTACTGGGAAGACCATCACTCAATGTAATGAAAGCCATCCCCTCTGCCTATCATTTGGTGCTGAAGTTTCCAATGGAAAATGGAGTGGGAATGGTCCGAGGAGACCAACGTATCGCGAGGGAGTGCTATGTCGCTTCTATGAAGCAGAAAAAGGTTGAAAGCATACAATTGGACGAGCTTGATATGAGAGATGAGCTGGGAACCAGACCAATGCCATCAGAAGAGCTCGAACCTATCCAGCTCGACAAGAAGCCAGAACACCTCGTCTACGTCAGATCTAAGTTAAGCAAGAAGATTAAGGAGCGACTTATACAGTTCCTGAGGGAAAACATAGACGTATTTGCTTGGAAACAGGAGGATATGGAGGGCATTGACCCTTCTATTATCACACACAAATTGAGTGTGAATCCCACCTGCAAGCCTGTTAAACAAAAAAGAAGAAGCTTTGCCTCAGAAAGACAGAAGGCAATCAATGTGGAGGTCAACAAGCTACTCCACGCCAAAGCCATCAGGGAAGTGGACTATCCCGTCTGGCTAGCCAATGTGGTACTAGTCAAAAAGACCAATGGCAAGTGGCGGCTCTGCATTGACATCACTGACCTCAACCGAGCATGCCCGAAGGACAACTTTCCTCTACCTCGAATCGACCTCATAGTAGATGCCACAGCTGGCCACGAGCTCCTCAGCTTCATGGATGCCTTTTCATGCTATAATCAAAACAGAATGGACCCCAGCGACCAAGAGAAGACCTCTTTCATTACGGAACAAGGAACGTATTGTTACCAAGTCATGCCCTTTGGGTTGAAAAACATTGGAGTCACTTACCAACCGTTGGTGAACAGAATGTTCCAAAAGCAGATAGGGACATCCATGGAAGTCTACATTGATGACATGTTGGTAAAATTCCTAAATGCAGAACTCCACATTACGCACCTGGCTGAGTCTTTCCAGATCCTCAAGGAGTACAAAATGAAGCTTAACCCAGCGAAATGTGCGTTCGGGGACTCGGTTGGGAAGTTCCTGGGCTTCATAGTTAACGGCAGAGGAATTGAAGCCAACCCGGAGAAAGTTAAAGCAGTGCTAAATATGCAGCCACCATCCAACACCAGGGAGGTGCAACGCTTGACAGGCAGGATAGCTGCCCTGAGCCGTTTTGCGTCTAGGTCGAGCGATAAGTGTCAGCCATTCTTTCACATCTTGAAGAAGGCATTTCAATGGGACACACAGTGCGAAGAAGCGTTCAAAGCATTGAAGAGATACCCGAGCTCACCTCCGGTCTTGGTAAGTCCGTTGGAAGGAGAGGTCCTGACCCTCTACCTAGCTGTTTCGAATTTCTCAACTAGCGTAGCACTGGTTAGGGAGCGAGACAGAGCTCAACATCCAGTCTACAACTGCAACAGATCATTGAGGGGAGCAGAGGAGAGATACCCAAAGATGGAGAAACTTGTTCTAGCCTTGGTCACAACAGCTAGGAGACTCAGGCCCTATTTCTAGGCTCATACCATCGAAGTTCCAACAGATCAGTCAATGAGACAAGTGTTGCATAAGTCGGAATCTTCGAGAAGGCTGGTTAAGTGGGCAATAGAGCTCAGTGAGTTTGACATCAGGTATAAACCAAGAACCGCAGTCAAAGGGCAGATTTTGACGGAATTTATCGCAGAATTCACGGCAGCGGCACCAACAAAGATCACAGAGTTAATCCTCGACCTCCCTATATGGAGGCTTTCAGTGGATGGAGCAGCTAATGCACAAGGAAGCAGTGCAGGTTTAATCCTGACCTTTCCAGATTGAATAGATGTCGAATATGCCCTCAGGTTTGGGTTTAAGGCTTCAAATAATGAGGCTGAATATGAAGCTATTATAGCTGGGCTTAATCTTGCTCACTCTATGGAATTTGAACAGTTGGAGGTCTGCAGTGATTCTCAACTAGCGGTAAAACAAATAGAGGAGTCATATGAGGCCAGGGGTGAAAAAATGATCCTTTACCTCAGAAAAGTACAAGAATTGACTAAGAAGACCATGCGGGTTAAGGTCAGACACGTCCCCGATCGAAAAATTCACGGGCAGATTCGTTGGCAAGACTAGCAACGGCCCCTCAGGAAAGCTTGGATAGGCTGATTCCAGTGGAGCACCTTCTAGAGCCTTCAGTAAGCATTGAGAAGGAAGAAATACTTACCATCTCAGCTTAGCTAAGTTGGATGGATCCCATCATGGAGTATCTGCAGAACGAAGCTTTACCTAGCGACCCCA